>PVJC01029142.1:0-22086 GCA_004026665.1 Murina feae | reverse complement strand
TGTCCTCCCCTGCAGACCTGGGTCCCTCCCAACTGTCCTCCCCTGCAGACCTGGGTCCCTCCCAACTGTCCTCCCCTGCAGACCTGGGTCCCTCCCAACTGCCCTCCCTTGATGGCCATCTTGTAGTGGCCACCTTTGACCACATGAGGAAGCCATCTTGTGATGGTCAATTTGCATATTACTCTTTTATTAGATAGGATAGATATAGCTAATACTGCATGTCAACTGTCACTGAAAATTTAAAAATAATTTTTTTTTCAAAAGACACTGAACTACCCAACTACCAACAACAGGAACGAGTCACAAAAGCATGCTTCTAAAGGGCAGAAACCAGACACAAGAATTTACATACTGAATCATTCCATTTACGTGGCATCCACACATACACAAAGATCATTAATCAATCTCTGCATCAAAGAACCTAGCACATTAGAAAATGCTCAATAAATGCGGGGTGGGTGGGTAGAGGGCGGATGACTGCAAGGCGGGTTGAGGCAAGGAGGTGAGTGACGCTAAAGCAAAAACCCACATACAAAACAGGAAAAGTGCGGGAAGGCGGGGTCCAAAGATCTAAGCTGGTTCCAACGGTTTAAATCATTAGACCCTGTAAAGGACTACACGATCAATAAATAGCTGTAGCGAGTCTGTGTCCCAAGGAAGGCACAGTGCGCCCCACCCTCCCTCAAAAAACTACTACCCCACGCGCGAGGCTGAGCGTGGGGACCCGGAAGAGAGGGCTTTCCGCGCACAGGCGCGGAGCTGGAGAGCCCAGAGGCTGCTCTAGCCGGGGTCCGAGGGGCTCCCACCGCCCGGGAGGCGTCGCCGCAGCCCCGTCCCCATCCCTTCCCGCGGCCTCACTCACCCAGGCCTGACGTTCCAGCTGAGCGTACAAATTGGAGCCCTTGAGTTTCTGGACTATCTGAGCGATGCTGAGAGACAGATCCGACTCCTCCGGCCACATTTCCCCCGCCCTAGGCCGCCAGGCGGCGGGGACAGGCCGCCGGCGCGGAGACAACGGGCTGTGGGGTCCCGCTGAAGGCTGGTGACACTTCTCCCGGACCTTATTACGCTGGGACTCCTCAGCCGGCGTTGCCAGGCAACCGCTCGGCGTGCGTCCGTGCCTCTCTGGTGCCCCCCTGCGCCTGACGACCCCAGCACCTGCGTTCCGGATGCAGAAAGGACACCACAGGGTAGATCTTCATTGCATTGTTCCTGCTTAGTCTGTGGTTGAAAGGCAAGAAGAGCTCTTTCCTCCAGAGCCACAGCGCCTCCGAGGCACGAGGGGAACTCGGAGAGTTGCTTATTCTTGTGTTTTATTATAAAGGATCCTTCCTCTTCCACCTTTCCATCTCCGCAGAAACGGGGCAATGCACACAAAGACATGCAAATTACTTGCTAGAATAATCAGGCTCTGACCCTAGCTATGGGAACTTGGGCGAGGTACTTAAATTTCAGAACTCAGTTTCTGCCTCTCTAAAAATAACTCATGCCCAGTTCACAGATACTGTGATGATTAGCTGAGGTAACAATTGTAAAGCTGTCTAGTACTAGACTTAGCTCTCCTTCTTATTTGCATTTCTCCTGCTTCTATTCTCTGTGGGTTTATGCAAGGAATAAACAAACAAGGTCTTCTCATCCAACAACTTAACAGGACGGGTTTATTGGTAAGTTTTCTGGGAAGCACTGGCAATTCAAGGATGACTAAGACATTGTCGCAGTCTTCAAAGAATATACCATCCACACTCCTTTCATTTATTTGGTCACTTATTCAGAATTCGTTCAGCTTTCAACTTACTGAGCATTCGCATACAGGAATCTGTGTGCCCACAAAGTAAAATATGATTCTTGCCTTCAAGGAAACATCAAAGATTTTTATGAAAACCAGAAGTAGCTGATTTAATTAATTGGATATTACCAAAGGCAACTAGAAAAGGGCCTATGGAATAATACACAAACTTGAATAATTTGTCAAAATAATAAAGAATTTATTTCAAATGTCTTTATGCATATATATTTTTTAATTAAATTTTGTTGGGGTGGCATTGGTCAACATGAACATATAGGTTTCATGTGTGGATTTCTAAGTTACAAAATCTGTATATAGTACCATGTGTCCATCACCCAAAGTCAAGTCTTCTGTCACCTCATATTAGGACCTCTTCTTCTTCTCCCTCCCCCCACCCTTGCCCTGGTGACCACCACACTGCTGTTTGTGCTCATAAGTTTCAGTTTTATATCCCACATATGAGTGAAATTGTATGGTTCTTAGCTTTTTCTGTCTTATTTCACTTAGCGTAATGTCCATCCATTTTGTTATAAATGATGCTATTTCATCCTTTCTTATGGCTGAGTAGTATTCCACTATGTATATGTACCACATCTTCTTTATCCAATCCTCTATTACAGGGCACTTTGGCTGCTTTCATGTCTTGGCCACCATGAAAAATGCTGCAATCAAAAGAGGGGTGCATATATCTTTGCATATAAGTGATTTTGAGTGGGATTGTTGGGTCATGTGGTTACTCTATTCTTAATTTTTTTTGAGGAATCACCCTACTGCTTTTCATAGTGGTTGTATCAGTCTACATTCCCACCAGCAGTGAATGAGGGTTCCCTTTTCTCCACAACCTCTCCCACACTAGTTATTGCTTGTCTTGTTGATAATGGACACCTTAACAGGTGTAAGGTGATATCTCATTGTAGTTTTAACTTACATTTTCCTAACTTATGCATATATTTTAAGTAAAGCAAAGGGTGGATTCCAAGAGAACAGACTAAGGTTGGTGCAAAAACTCTAGTCTAACTACCTTAAACTTTAATGTGCTTAGGAACCACAGATTTTTAATTCAATAGGCCTCTAGTGGGATCTGCTGATCTGCATTTCTGGAAACTCCCAGGAGATTGTGACCCTGCTGGTCCAATGGCTACCTTCTGAATAGCAAATGACCACAGCAGATAAACAATAGGAATTCAAAGGGACTGGATCTCTGGCATTTATGTATAACACCCTGACATTCATAACACCACTGCTCATATAGTGTAATGGGAAATGCAAGATTCCAAGTAACTTATTTGGTCAGGTTTATTTATTAAAACAATTTTGGAAAGAGGCATGCAGGGAAAAACAAAGTACTTAAAGACAATTAATGACAGACTCGACCCAACATGCAATTTCTCTACATAACATGTGATTTCTCTACAAAACATTTTCCCACAACTCAAAATTTCTCAGATGAGTGAATCTCAACTTTTTACCTTTTCTTCATCACAACACCCTACCCATTCATGAATCTCCCCGCACAAACCTCTCTTTAAACAACATCAAACAAAAGAAAACGATGGAGACAGTTCTTTTGAGATTGAAAGAAGTGAAGTGACTAATAATTAAAAAGATAAGGATGCTTATGCTGAGAAGGTTAGAAATCACAGAGGGGAGAGAAGATGAAGCTGTGGAGCAGAAGAAAAGGCATGGTGCCTGGAGTAAGAAAACAGCCTAAGCCGCTTCCTGCTAGGTACCCTTGGGACTTCATGAGTCTCTTCCTGCAAGAGGGCTTCAGCTTTCTCATTAATAACGAGAGAGTAAAATAGCCACCTGAGGGGACATTATGAGAACCAAATGTACCTAGCATGAAAACATCAATAAATATGAATGAATGAAATGTTAAAATTGAGATAATAAAATGAATGAACTGTACCATTGACAAGGGAATGAATGAAATAAATGTAGCAACATACATGAAAATACATAGATAGAGTCTTTTAAAAGCTTTTTTAATAAGAGAATAATTTGCAGTCTTCAAAACAACAACTTTGAAGTTTGGATTTGACTTGGAGGCATGCCCAAGCAAAAAAAATTAATTCCAACATTTAAAATTTGTTTCTTACATAGGTAGAAGCAGGTGTGTTGAAGTATAATACAATTCTAGTATGCCTTCAGTTCTCTTTTTCCAATTCAATTTAGCAAAACTTTTCAGAACCGCTGTTCTGTGCTAGAATTATCAGAAACACACAAAAAATGAGTAAGAAATTGTCCCTTCTCTCAAGGAATTCTCAATCTCAAATGGATGATGAAGCCAGTACACATGGAGCTATAATGGTACAGAGGCCCCATTAATCTCCCACCCGTGTATCTAGAAATTATGTGATTTACTTTGAAATCATTGTTGCATAAGAAAGAGAATGTGTAGATTCCAATCTCCATCTCACAATGGGGAACTTTGACTTGGAAATTCTTACTCTACCCAGAGTGGCTAAGGATTGGGAAAACATTCTACTTCTGACATTTTGCAGTAGACCACAACTCAGCCTAACAGATTAATAGAAAAAGGGATCCAAGCCCATCTGAGTAGTTGAAACTATATAAACAGAGACAAAAGACAAACAGAGGCAGAGTGATGTCTCCTCAAAATTCCCTCCAATTCAGAAGAGAGGCATTTCTGGGCCAACATGTGTAATGCTCTGGACCCAATCCTGCCTTTCTCGAGCCTGCTCTACTGATCCATTTCCATACAATGTGTCAGATTTCACTATGGGTGAGGGGGTGGGAGGATGCACATGAAAATCACTGACCAGTGGCCTCACATGAGCAAGGACACAGACTTCAAAAACACCCGGCCAGCCTAACACAAACATGAGGCGTGCTTTAAGGTAACTGGAGCATGTTTTTACTCTATTCACATGTATGTGGCCTGCATACACTCTACAATCTGCAATGGAAAATATTTTCAGCTCTTGGCTTAGAAAGAGACACTTCTTTTGGCAGGCTGTGTCTGCCAAATAGACTGAACTGGGTGCTCTCTGGAATTGACTTTAAAAATAAAAAGTATTATGTGTGTTGTATCATGAACGTCACCAGCCTCCATGTCTTTGAGAACATAGAGCTCATAGTGATACCAATGACCTGCCGCTGGATCATTAGCACTCCCCTCCATGCTGGAACAGGGCCTCGGCTCCTTTTCAAAGTCTCTTCTGGTTACTTTGGGAGTCCTCAGGAAGCGGCACATAGGTGGTTAAGAAAAAGTCTGCTTGTGATCTGCTCTGCCTGCTTCAGTGATGTCTGATGCCTCAAAGCCAGTGTCCAGGCTGAGTATCAGACTACGCCCTCCTCCACTTTCCCATCCTTCATGGCTCTAAATAGGAAGAACCGGGCAGCTGGCTCTGTGAGCAAGCTCAGGACTGTGCTGACTCACAGTAGAAATTCCAAGCAACAGCAATTTAAATCATTGAATATTTATTATTACCAACAAGTCTGGACCAGGGTCCCAAGGTTGGCCCAGTAACTCAGCTGTGTTTGTCTTTCTTTTCCATCCTGCCATCTTTGGCATGTTGGCTTCCACTCTCCAGTTTATTGCCTCCATCTCAAGGTGCTGCAGTTCCAAATATCACTCTCTCCTTCCACTGCCTACAAAGTCAGGCATGAAGGGCAGTGGGGGGAAATAAAAGAGTTCCCAATGACTACGTATGTTTCCCAAGAAGACTTGCCCATACATCTTATTGTCCAAAGCTGTGAGACATGACCATTTCTAGCTGAAAGAGAGGCAAGCAAGGAATTTATCCTCAATCCTGGGAGAATGATGAAGGGGAAGAATAGCTTTTGGGTTCTTCAGAGGGACAAAACTAATAGAAGGGATAGATATAGACATAAATGATAGATTATAGACAGACATAGATGGTAGATGATAGAGACAATAGATGATAAATGATAGATATGGAAGAGATAGAAATAGAGATAGAGATAGAGATGCATATAGATATAAAGATAGAGATGCATAGATATATTTGTTTTTAAAAATTGACTCACATGATTGTGGGGACTGGAAAATCTGAACTCTCTAGGGCAGTCAGCAGGCTGGAAATTCAGATAAGAGTTGATGCTAGTCTTGAGTTCAAAACTCATAGGGCAGCAGACTGAAAACTCAAGCAGAATTAGTTACAGCCTTGAAACAAAATTCTTTCCCAAATTCCTTCTCCAGGAAACCTCAATTTTTGCTCTTATGATCTCCAACTGATTGGATGAAGCCCATCCACGTTATGGAAGGCAGTCTGCTGTACTGGAAGTCAACTGACTGCTGATGCTAACTGACTCCACCGAAAGATCTTCACAGAAACACCTAGATTAGTGCTTGACCAGACAACTGGGCACTTTAGTCTAACCAGGTTAACATAAAAGTAACCATCACAAGCGGCATCTGTCTTCTTAGCATAGTTCTTTAACAGCCTTGTCCTAATCACACCTTGTCCTCGTCTACAAAGTCCCATTCTACTTGGACCCCTCTTTGTCTCCCTGGCATTCTGACTTTCTCTACAGCACTTCAGTTCTGATGTTCTGTTTTCCGTGGCTCTTTGGCTCCTTATACTGCTGCTTTGTTCTTCTGTTACTAGTTTGTCCCTGCTAAATTGGCCTCTACTCTTGAGACTGAAGTCTCGAGTTGGGTCCAGAGCTGCTTCCAGGGTGCCCTTGTCAGGCATGTAGGCCCCTAGTCCATTGTGCTAGATCCCTAACAAGGTGTGATTTTTCTCTCTCGATTCCCCAAAGTTTAATTTATGAAATTAAACATGAAGTACCTGTAAATAGTACTTTTGTTAAGGGAATGGGAAGATGGCAGTCAAACCACAGCCTCTGGAGAAAAGTGGTGACTATGATTCACCATTATTATTTTAGTCAAACTGTGTGTATATGAGTGTGCATGTGTGTGATGTTTAATATCAAAACATACTGGAAACAATTTAAAAGCGTGTCATTGAGCCCTAGCAGGTTTGACTCAGTGGATAGAGCATCAGAAGAGTCCCAGGTTTGATTCTGGTTAGAGACACATGCCGGGGTTACAGGCTCAATCCCCAGTAGGGGGCATGCAGGAGACAGCCGATCAATGATTCCTATCATTGACTTTCTATATCTCTCTCTCCCTCTCCCTTCCTCTCAAAAATCAATAAAAATATATACTTTTAAAAGTGTCATTGACATCCTATATGAGGTAAATATATGTTTCTATCTCAACTGACTTGTTTGCAATTAACAACTTCACTTGACAATACAAATAAAGAAAGGGGCAGGAAATGTGCCTTAAAAACTTAACTAGAGATAAAAATGATACTTTTAGACA
The DNA here is from genome assembly GCA_004026665.1 of Murina feae. Lineage (NCBI taxonomy): Eukaryota > Metazoa > Chordata > Mammalia > Chiroptera > Vespertilionidae > Murina > Murina feae. The sequence continues at coordinate 14,983 of PVJC01029142.1, read as the reverse complement.
TTTTCAGAAATCCCTTGTCTTCATGACGATAAATTTAAACTTGAGAAATTCTATTTACAAAACAGGTTACAAAGTATAAAATGGGAGAGTGTTTCCTTTTATTCATTGTGTATTTCTGCACATCCCTATAAAAGTTCCTCTGGACATCTTATATCTCGCTCTACATTATTAATTTCTACACATTAGAAGAATAGTTAGCTTTTATTAAATCTTAGAGATGCAATCTTGAAAACGTAAGAAACAGGATTAGTGAGAATAAAGGAGCATGGGACTCTGCAGCTAAATAATACTATTTTGGTCTATTCTCCTTGAAAATGTATAATGTTTTCTCTAATAAATGGGTAGACCTAAGGGTCATTTTTTCTATTCTTCATTTCAAAGATAATAACAAAATTCAGGGAATTATTAGTTTTGTATATGAGAGCAATTATTCCTCTAGCTAGCCCTTGATTTCAGTAGGCTTTATTAGACTTTGAAGTATGTTGGCATTTACCCAAGAGTCTATTGTTTTGCTCAAAAGAGTTTTGTTAGCCAAATATTTTTTTTTTAGTAACTAAATCACCTGATCAGAGACACTGGGATATTATTTAGTTTTAAAAGACTTATTTGGAGGAATCTGATTTAAATTTAAATGAAATTCATCTTTAGATTCTGCAAAGAGAAAATATCATCTGAGCAGAAGAGTATAGTGGTCATGAACTTGGGGCTCACAGTCTAAGCCCATTGGTGCTTGGGTTAGACACTAGGATTGGCCATTTACTAGCTGTGTGATCTTGGGTACTTTTCTAAAGCTCTCAATGCCTCAGTTTTCTCATCTATAAAATGGGGATAATAGCACTTCCTACTTCATTCGGCTATTATGAGACCTAAATGAGATACTGAGTTTCAAGTACTTAGAAGCATGCCTGGTTCCTGGAAGGCCTTAAAGAATGTTTAAACCAGAACTTCTCAGACTTGGATGGGTATTAGAATTTCCTAAGGAAATTGACAGAAATACAAAGACTAGGGCTCTAGTCTACCTCAGTGACCTTGGGCCTTTATCTTTTTTATTAGCTTTCCAGGTGATTCTGGTACACATCAAATATTAAGAACCACTGGTTTAAACAACATCAATAAACACTAGTTTATCTTTTACATATCCAAGCATGGTGTTCAGTAACAAAGACACAGCTAATGCCATCTGTCAGGATTCAGTTACCAAAAAAAAAAATCTCTCTAGCATTCTTGAACTGACCAGGCTCAATCCCCAGTAGGGGACATGCAGGAGACAGCATTCCTATCATTGACTTTCTTTTTTTTTTTTTTTTTTTCATTGACTTTCTATATCTCTCTCTCCCTCTCCTTTCCTCTCAAAAATCAATAAAAATATATACTTTTAAAAGTGTCATTGACATCCTATATGAGGTAAATATATGTTTCTATCTCAACTGACTTGTTTGCAATTAACGACTTCACTTGACAATACAAATAAAGAAAGGGGAAGGAAATGTGCCTTACAAGCCAGATTTGATACTGACCATTGAATATTTACAAAGTCATAGGAAAGCTTTCAGGAGCAAGTTTTAGACCAGGGCTCCAGAAATGACTCTCAGAACAACACTGCCAAGAGGAGCCCACTGAGGTGACGGCTACCTTTGCCACAGTAAGGGGTGAGAGAATCAGTACCTTCAGGAACTGCTGACTTTGAGGATACAATGCCTTAGCTTCCATCTGACAATCAGCAGGCTACCTCAACTATCACAACTGCCTCTCAACACCCTCAAAGCCTGGGACTTGATACCAGAACGCTGCTGCAGAAAACCCCAGGATCTTCTTTGTGTTTTTCTCAACAACTCCCGCAGCAGCCCTAAGATGGCGCCTGCCTCACTTCTACTTTCCAAATCTCCCATGAGAGCATCTAATTTGGGAAACTAATGCACATTTGTAACGAAAAGAGAACATTTTGAGTTCCTGGCCTCCATAGTACAGGAAGACACACTGGAGGAGGTTGAATGCCCATCTATCACTTCCACGTAGACCAATATATTCATTGGCTAGGGCTGCCATAATAATCTCCCACAGACTGGGAGATGCAAGCAACAGAAATCTATTTCTCACCATTCTGGAAGCTGGAAGCCCAAGGTCAAATTGTTTGTTGACAGGCTTGGTTTCTCCTGAGGCCTCTCCTGCTCCTGCTGTGTCTTCACCTGACCTCTCATCTGTGTATGTGTCCAGTTCTGGTGTCCCATCCTATGGACACAAGTGTCCTGTTACATTAGGGCCTTCCTCTTGTGACTTTGTTTAATCATAATTATCCCGGCGGAGGCCTCGTCTCCAGAAACAGTTACACTGGGGTTAGGGTTTCAACATACCAATGGGGAGGCGGGGCATAATTTAATCGAGAACAATGAGTAGCACAGGCCTCGCCCTAGAAAAATTTGCTCTAGAAGAAAAGTTATAAACACAGTCGCAGGCGCTAAGGGTCATAACAGAAGCAGGCAGAGATTATGGTGAACGTGTAGCGCAGGACAGGGTGCAGGTGTCTTTGGTGATGAGTTATATGCGTCTGTATGGAGCTTATAAGTAGAGTCCTTATCTGTATTCTTCGTTTCCATTCCCTTCCATTCTAGTGCAAACGCAGGTGCTCAATAGTGAGGCCAGGAGATGGTACAAAATGCTGCCTGAAGGAGGTGGCTGACATTCGGCATAAATCTCCACTCCTTGGACTTCAGGGGCAAGCTGATGGCCATGGGAAGGGGAGATAGAAGCTTTGCTGGTTAGCACCCATTTTATTGATTGAAAATACATCATAAAGGTGACAATTTTGTAAAGAAGCAGATGCAGTGCTAAGACCTTTTGTGTTTCCTCTAAGTCTCGTCTCAGAATGAGCTGCGTTTCCCAGGATTTATATCCGAGCTGTTGCTAATGACTAGCCTCTTATTCGTGGTGCCAGGAAGACCCGGATGCTCTGCCCTCCGACCCCCACAGGATGGGATTCCCGAGGATTACAAGGAAGCAGTTCAAGCCCTCTATTCAATACCATCCCTCTTTGTGTCTAATTTATTTCTGCTCTTTAATCTTTTTCCTTTAAAATTTTTCACCTGTAAAATCATTTCTGTTAAATAAGGTCATAATAACCAATTAATAAGCATTTTACTTTTAATTATCTGTCTCTGTGTGTTTTATTCAGTCATGTTCTTTAGTTACTTCTAACTTTTCCCAATTGCTCCGCTTGTCTTCTAGGACCTTCTCTTTTGCATGGCAAGTTGTAACTTAGTTTTCATCCTAAAGGAAAGAAAGAGATGTAATTAAGGCCCTATGCCTTAGGCTTTCAGATATTCATTTAACAAATGTTTATTCCATGTCTTCCATGTGCCCAGCTCCATCCCAGACACTGGAGGTCCAGCAGTGGACCAGAATCTGGTCTTACAGCGCCTACACCCCACAGAGGAAATGCACAGTAAAGGCATAACCAAATTATCTTTTTAAAAGGATGGACAATATTAAATAATTCTGATTGGTTTAAAGAAAATGAGACACTGTGATGGTTGGAGGTGTCTGTTTTGTAGATTGGGAGGTCAAAAAGGCATCTCTAACATTTGACAAGACTGACGTAGTTTACTTAGTCACCGACATCAAACTATGCTAATCATCTAAACCATCAATACAAACTTAAAGGTAATTAATGCTGTTTGACCAAATGAAAATGAAAGGAAACGAAGCCCAAGCTGCTAGGGGTTGGAAATTTGGTAGCTCTGAGCAGTAAGTTCTGCAGGCTGATGAATAGATGTGGGTGAGAGCAGACCTTTCTCATTCAGTACTATCTCCTGCTTTGGTGTGTTCTGCCCCACACCTCCTCACTATTTTCTGGGCACCAGGAATTTCTCTGCTGAACTCAGATGAGTGTGAATCCTTGAAACGGCGAGTTTTGTGTAGCTAGTCTTTGCCGTTAGTAATCAGTAGAACTCAGGGGTTAGCCTTCCAGAGACCCTGCCATTTTACTGAAACTTTTCCAATCATTGTCTTAATGAGCACTTACATTTCAAATACACCTTGTCGTGCCAACGGTATGCTGGCTTCTGATTACAAGTTGCAGCTTGATTGTTTCAGTTCTTTCTCTTACATGATATTTTTTTTTTCAACTAATTTTTGATTATATGAGTTGTGCTGTTTTGTATCCGACTATGTGAGATTCATTCATTAAGTTAGCAATCATCAACATCTGTGCCTTAAGTTTACAATTATATTCCAGGTAGAAACAAATTGTTCTTTGACAATAATGCAGGCTTGAATTAGATTGTGTCCATGACTGTAAATAAGGATGATAAAAAATTTAGGCAGCCCAGCTAGTGTGGCTTAGTGGTTGAGTGTCGACCTATGAACCAGGAGTTCATGTTTCGATTCCCAGTCAGGGCACATGCCCAGGTTGTGGGCTCGATCCCCAATGTGGGGCATGCAGGAGGCAGCCGATCAATGATTCTCTCTCATCATTGATGTTTCTATCTCTCTCTCTTCCTCTCTGAAATCAATAAAAATGCTTTTTTAAAATTTAAGCAGCCATAGATAGTTGTGAATAGCTAAATTTTCATTATGTAGCCAAAATACCTAGACAGTTGATTATTTGGGGGTTTTTTTGAGGGGGGAGGGATTCTCCACCCACCCAGTTTTCCTTCAGATGATTCAGTGTACATGCAGCCTAGGAATTGTAAATGCTCAATTTCACGGCGGATTACAAATGTACCAGCATGAGGCATCGGGCTTGCCTCAGGAAGAACAGTTTCTCCCTGGACCTGCCCATTTTCTTAGGAATTCTTTGACGTTAATCTTGAATGTAACCTTTGCTCTTTAGGATGAGCTTATGAATTTTAAACACAAAATTGGAGACAGTTAATGACATGTAACAAACACCCAATTCAGATTTTATTGGCTTTATCACTCAGTTAAATGATTTACTTCCTTGTAAGGCCAAGCAAAACAAAAGGATGTTGAATGGAAAAATCTTGGAGACAAACAGATCATCTCAGAACATTTTGAGTGAGCTCATGAAGCCTGGGAAAAGAATAACCTCTTCTATTCTGAGTTGGATTTACTCCAGAGGCATGCCAGCTAGCATTCTTTAGGTTTGAAGTTTATGGAATAAATGTCTTTCTGGAGCCACCAGAGGCCTCAGAGCTTGTACAATGGTGCCATGTGGTATAGTGGACAAAGACCAGGCCCTCATTCTGGTTCTGCTGCAAATTAGGTGTGAAGCTCTTTGGGCCTCAGTAACTCATCTGAAAACATGATCTCTAAAGATCTTTCCTCAAAACTCTATGATGGTATAAAGTTAACAAGGAGTCCAGCAGCTCAGCAATGCTGTATTTTAAAGAAGGCTATCTTTGGTAAGGTGATGAAAGAACCAAGAATTAAAGAGAATCTGTTGACTTTCTAGTATTCAGCTAAACATTAAAGTTCATGAATATATACAGAATTATAAACTAATAATGATTAACCGGGGACAAAAGGTACTGATTATCATAGATCAAAACAGAACATTGATAGGCACTTGAATAGTGACATCTCCTATTTCTCAGATGTACTAGTAGTTCAGTTGTACTTTTGGAATAACAACAGCAGCATCAGCAACAAAAAAAAGCCAACATACTATACCTGGCCTGTGTCTAAATACCATACATCTTAAGAGACTTTCTTAATCAACTTGATGTTTAGTCCTCACATCATCAGCTTCCTTAAATTAAAGCATTTTGTACATCAAATTACAACTAAACTAAAGGACAACCATCATTCAGAACCACCTGAAATCTAGCCAAACGGAAGTCCTACAACTAAGAATATAAAGAAGAAGCTACACTGAGATTCATAGGAGGGGTGGAGATGTGGAATGGGCTGGTCTCACACTCACATGTGGCAGATGAAAATCTGGAGAAATATGTTGGCTGCAGAGTTCCCCTCTGAGGAGCAAAGTGATCCAGCCTCACACAGGCACCCCCAGTTTAGGGTTCCAGCACCAGGAAGAGAAGTCCCTATAACTATTGGCTATAAAAACTAGTGGGAATTGTGGCTGAGTAAGAAAGAGGGCTGCTGGAATCCCAGGCAGTTCCTCTTAAAGGGCAACATGCAAACTTACTTGGACTCCCTCCCTCTGAGTTCCAGGTCTGGCGATGGTTGAAAACGTGAAAGAATTAAAAAGTACAGATTGGTAGTTACAGCATAGTCATGGGGATATAAAGTATGGCATAGGGAATATAGTCAATAATCCTATATAATAAAAGGGTAATATCCAAATTGACCCTAACAGCAGAATGACTGGGAATGACTGGTCACTATGACACACACTCACCACCAGGGGACAGATGCTCAATGCAGGAGCTGCCCCTAGTGGTCAATACACTCCCACAGGGAGAGTTCTGCTCAGCCACAAGCCAGGCTGATGGCTGCCAGTACAGTGGTGGTGGTGGGAGTCTCTCCTACCTCTTCAGCAGTGCTAAGGATGTCTGACTGCAGCTTAGGCCTGCTCCCCACTGGCAAGTGGACATCCCCCTAGGACTCCCGGGCTGCCAGAGAATGTCTGACTGCCAACTTAGGCCCGACCACCCTAAGCCAGCAGGTGGACATACCCCGAGGGGTCCCAGATTGCTAGAGGGCACAAGCTGGGCTGAGGGACACCCCCCCCCCACCCCCGTGAGTGCACAAATTTTTGTGCACCAGGCCTCTAGTATTCTAATAACTATGTATGGTGTCAGATGGGTATGAGATTTATCAAAATGATCAGTTAGTAAGCTATGCAATGTCTAGGCACTAGGTTATACATATGAAACTAATATTACATGTCAACTATAATTGAAAAAGAAAAACTAATTTCAAAGAAAAAACTTTTTAGAAAAAACTAAAGCATTTTGGTTCTAATTAATCAGAATAATTTCTTGTCCTTAATTTTTTTATCTGTAAAATAGGAGGTTTGGCCAAAATAACTCTAAGATTCTCCCCATCTCTGAAGTTCTGAATCTATATTTTTGGATAGCTTGGAAATCTGGACTTTAATTCATTAAATTCAATCAAATATGAGGAATGTATGCTGAGCTTTGCAAGACCCAAAGAGAAGGATACCTTACCAGGAAGCAAAATGGTTTCCTAAACAGTTTCATTTCCAAAAGGACACTTCAAGTCATTTACTCTCCCTTTCCCCCAGAAAACCGCTCCTGCTGCGTGACCTGGATTACAGATTCATGTGTTTAACTTCAAACCTTATCTTCTGGTAAAATACAAATGCCTCCGGAAAGGTCACACATTTAACATTATCAGTCATTTTACCTTTGTTTGAATGAATTTTTTTTCTTTTCGTCTGACCCTGTCTGGGTTCCATAAAAGATTTGAAGCTGCTTCCTGGGAATGCGTTGAGATTAGATTTTATGAAGCCCAGAAGGGTCAGGGGAGAACACAGGAAGGAGGGTTTCACCAATAAGAAAAGCTCTATGTAAATTGCAAAGCGCTGTAAAAATATTAGAAGCTTGTTATTAATAACAGGGAGAGGCTGGCTGGCTAAAGGTAAGCCTTGCTCATTTCCCAGTGACTCAGAGTCTGCTATTTCAACATGTCAAATTGTTCTTTATTCTCCTATGAGTCTTAATGTTCCTTTTGTAATTCTTTGGACACTTTGTTTGAAAAAGAAATCCATTCATAATTTGTTCTTTACCTTGCTCGTGTTGCTTTCCTACTTCCTGCACGGCATGAAATTCTCATAGCTGCTGTGCTGTCTGGGACCACTGTTAGCAGTCTCATGATTGTCTCTATTTCCTGGAAATGCAAAGATCTTTTCTTCGTCTTTGCAGAAATAGGTATCTATTAAGGTCAGGGTAGAAAAAAAAAAGAATGTCTTTAATTTGAAATGACTCTCTCAACAGGACCAGGGCTGACGGGAGCAACACTAATAGGTCTGTGAGAAACAACAAGGACATAAGCCCATTCTCGAAGACACAAAAATCAAGACATTTCTAGATTGTGCCGTACAGATCAGGTCTCAAAGATAACATAACCTTGAGAAAGAGAGAAAAACAAATGTTAAACCCTGAGAATTAAACTGACACTATGTCAACTTAGTAGAAGATGCCAGTGTAAGAGGCAGAGCCAGCAAAGAGAAGCAGTCCTCTGGAGGGAGCCTTTCTGACCCTGCCGGCAGAACCCAATATTGAATAAACAATTAAAATATCCTATTAAGGAACCGTTTTACCATTATGTAACTCTTGGCCTGAATTTGCATTCTCTAAAACAGGATTATAAGATCAAGTTCTTTTTTATGCATTTATCTTATAAAAATAAAGTTAAACTTCAGCGTTAGGTACTAGTAGGACTGCCCATATTTAGTCACTGGCCCTATTGCACACCAAGCAATGGGAAGTGCCCTGGCTGAAGGGTTTCGAGAAGGGCTGACTATGGTTGTCGGACATATTTCACTTTCAGCAGTGTGGGACACATGGGCTTGAGCAGGGGGAAGTGGCTTTAGATTGTGTGCTCCTGTTTCAATTAAACCAACCCCCCTAAATGGGTCAATAACAACAACAAAAAGATACCTGCGGAGAAAGCATCAACCCAACTATATTGTATTGATAATCAAAGCGCACACATGCAAAATAGCAAAGTTGTATTTTGCAACTCCTGGTACAAGCCCTTTGTTAGCCACATGACAATAAAACATTATATTTTTAAAAAAACCAATGCTATAACTAGAAGTTAGCCATATTCCTTGACAATTTTAATAAATCTATGTAAAATATATGTTTACATCCACTTTTTTAAGTGCTTGCCCTCACTTTAAATGTACCTTGTAGTTTAGATATTACTTATTGATAGTCCGGAGACATCACCATTTTAAAGTCCCTTAAAATCAAGCAGGAAAGGATTCTGGGAAGAAGGCAGAGTAGGAAGTATCAGGAACCCATCTACCCACTCGGGCAATAATCACACTGACAGAATTTGTCTGATATTACAGTTTTTGAAACTCTGGAGTCTGCTGAAGGCTTGCAACTTTCAGGGGAAGGCTTGGATGGTCAATTTTCATCAATTTCAGCTCTTAGCTCAGCAGTAGCTACCCGTCACCCACTCTAGCAGGAAGGAGCTGTGCACGTGTTCCTGGAGCCACTTGCATGCAGCGTGTGGGAGCCAGGGTAGGCAATAAAAACCATGCAATACTAGGGATCTGTAGTCTGATTCCGATGGTGGCTTCCGATCGCAGAAGTACAGGCACAGAGCTGGCCATTGTTTTCGCACTTCCCTGCATTGCGTGAAGCTCCTGTTTCTCCAGGTGACGTTACTTCCAGGAAATGTAACGGGCTGGAGCCTTTGTTTTCTCCCTTCACTTTTTCTTTATTTCCTTTATTTCTTTTTGGATTCCGACATTGAAGACTAGGACATTCAAAAGCAACCACACATAAAGGGGAAATCAGAGAGTCACCACACGCCGAAGGAAAGGCACAGGCTCAAAAAAGGCCTAAGCTGGACATTATTAGACACAAGTGTCCAGTTTTCAACAACAACAACAACTCACAAGGCATACAAAGAAATAGAAAAGGGAAAATGTGCATCTACAAAGGGAAATATAAACCTATACATTTAAAAACTGTCTTCAGCCCTAGCTGGTTTGGCTCAGTGGATAGAGAATTGGCCTGTGGCTTGAAGGGTGTCAGATTCTGTTTGAATCAAGGGCACATGTCCTGGTTGTGGGCCCTATTCCCCGTAGGGGCAATGCAGGAGGCAACCAATCAATGACTCTCTCTCATCATTGATGTTTCTCTCTCTCTCTCCCTTCCTCCCTGAAATCAATAAAAATATATTTTAAAAAATAAAGTAAAAACTGTCTCCAAGAAAGACCTGGTGACCTATTAGGCAAAGACTTTAAAACAATTGTCTTGATGGTCAAATGCTGAAGAAAGACATGATGAAAGTAAAAAAAAAAAAAAAAAAAAAAAAAAAAAAAAAAAAAAAAAAAAAAAAAAAAAAAAAAAAAAAAAAAAAAAAAAAAAAAAAAAAAAAAAAAAAAAAAAAAAAAAAAAAAAAAAAAAAAAAAAAAAAAAAAAAAAAAAAAAAAAAAAAAAAAAAAAAAAAAAAAAAAAAAAAAAAAAAAAAAATGATGTGTGAAAAAAACTGTAAATACCAATAAAAGAGAAGGACTTAAAAATAAACCTAAAAGAAATTCTGAAGCTGTAAATTAGAGTAACTAAAATGAAAAATGTACCAGAGGGAATCAAAGGCAGCTTTGAGTAGGCAGAAAAAAAAAAAAAACAGCCAACTTGAGGATAGGACAATAGAAATGATCAAGTGTGAAGGACAGAAAGAAAAATAGATTTTAGAAAAGTGAACAGAGCCGAAGGGACCAGTGGGACACCATCAAGAAGAAAAGAAGGAGAAAGGGGTGGAGAGAATATTTGAAGAAACAATGATCAAAAACTTCCCAAATTTGATAAAAGACATGAATATAAACATCCAAGAAACTCAAAAAATCTTCAAGTAGAATGAACTCAAAGAGAACCCACATTGCGATAGATTATAATCAAACTGTTGAAAGACAGAGAAAGAATCTTATTAGTTTACTGCAAAATAACAATAACAAACCTATTATATATTAACCTAAATATTTTCATTTAAAAGAACTGTATTTTTAGAAACAAAAATTAGTGGGTAAAAGAGGTTTCTGCACATCTCTCTGATGTCTGTCGGGCTTAACAGAAGACAGCTGAGTTCTTCAATCTGCTGTGGTATTCAACCTGTGGTGCTATGTTGTTTTGGTTGATGAAAGCAATCCAGTGTCACACTGATGTGTAACCAGAAAAGGAGAAAGTGTTTGATATCATTTTCACATACTATAGATATTCTCCTTTGCTAGCACATCAAGTCACATAAAGAAGTCAAATAGTCAGCCCTGACTGGGTGGATCCATTGGTTGAAGTGTCAACCTGTACACCAAAAAGTTGTAGGTTCAATTCTGGGCCCAGGTGTGTGGGATGAGGAGGGTGGGAAGGCAGGGGCAGCAATCTGTATTTTTCACTCTCTCGCTTTCTTTAAATTTTTTAAAGCATATCATTGGATGAGGATTAAAAAGAAAATGAGCAGGCAGAACATGAAAGACCCCTTACTACTTTTCATCAATATTTAAAATCATGTGCTATCAATCTAGCACTTTACAAAATTTGGTTCTATTGAGTGAGAAATATTTGGAATGCTCATAGTAGATATCTTAAGACTGAAACCAAATAAGTCACATAACACCAATGGAAACACTAGTTCCTGCCCAAGTGGTGAAAATGGCTACAACAACACATTGAAAATAGTATGGCTAGACACAAATACATACGGGCCAGGAAATATTGTTGGAAGATGTCAAAAAAAACAACCCTTAAGATTTGAATAAATTAGTGTTCGTACAAGTTAAGTGGTTTGGGAAGTTTGTGATTGTGTTGGAGGAGAACACTGATGTTGATGGCGTGCTTCACTCGATAGAGTTTTCGGGGTTCTGTGTCAGTACCCAACAGAGGAAGCACTACTGTTCTGTGTTTTTTTAGAACCTCAAAGGAAATGACTCTAATAGAAGACTTCAATAGTGAATTCAATGAGGTATGACTCTTCCATTACAAAAAGTCAGGGCCCAGCTGCATGGCTCAATGATGGAGCATCAACCTGTGAACCAGGAGCCCATGGCTTGGCATCCCTGGTCAAGACACATGCCCAGATTGCAGGCTGGATCCCCAGTGTGGGGTGATCCCCAGCATGAGGTATGCAGGAGGCAACTGATCAATGATTCTCTCTCATCATTGATGTTTCTATCTCTTCTCTCTCCCTTCCTGTCTTGGGGAAAATATATATAAATACAAAAATTTTTTTAAAAGAAAGAAAGATGTTTTTAGTTAACATCTGTGTTAGTCTTACTCCTGATGGGGCGAGAGTGCTGATAGCAATAAATAAATACATTCCTGGGGGAGATTGAAATATAGCACTGCTGGTTTGTGTAGCATTCTAATGACATTCCCTTGACATCACAGAAAAGGCCAGTGGATTGGTAAGATTTACATGTTTTTTGGTTTGTGAGAAAAAAAATAGTATTATCTTTAAATTTCACAATGATTTTACCATGAGATAACTGCTTTGTCTGTGGGGTGTGTCATGTGTTTCAACAAGATGAGAAATGACCACGAAACCCTTGGGGAGCTGTGGTGAGCTGAGTTATCGGTCTCGGTTATTCATTCTCCTGCTATAAAATTACACTCCGAAATTCTTGACATGGACTCGTGGTGAGCAGAGTGCTCTTTCTACTTTGGCTTCTGGATTTAGCCTGTGACTCATTTTGGCCAAGGGGATGGGATGTTAGAGCAGAGGTAAATTACACTAGCCAGTCCCTGAGAAGAATGCGCCTGGTTACTGCTGCCTGCCAGCCTGGGCTCTGGAATGAGCAGCCCAGAGCCAAGTCCATTAGCCCCAGCCAAAAGCAGAGTCACCCCAGACCTGGAGCAAGAAAAAATGCTTACGCCAGAGGCCACTGAGATCCTCCGGTGGTTTCTCACCCAGCATCGTAACAGCAACAGTAGACACCCCACAGACAAAGCAGTTATCTCAAGGTAAAATCATTACGAAACTTAAAGATAATACTTTTTTTAATTTTTTTGTACAAATAAAATATAAATCTTATCCATCTGACCTTTTCTGTGATGACAAGGGAATGTCACCTTACAGATGTTTTTGAAACAAGTAAATATGTTTGGTCTGTCACTTCAAGGTAAAGGTAATTTTTAAAGATGAGTACAAAGGTCATTGCTTCTTGCTAATATATTTATGCAATGGAGGGATTATTTTGGAAACTGGTGCTGGGAATTTTCCACAATTATTTCATGTTACTGCTCCAAAGAATTTAAGTTTGTTACCGGTAAAAGCAGCCATATGTGCACACTTGAAAAACATGGAAACTGAATTTTCTGTTTAAAAACCCTCTATTGAGCTTAAGATCAATGGATTTTATTGTGTGTAATAAGTCTTTTTACTAAATAATTTCTTTTTAAAAAAGCTTTATTGTTGAAAGTATTACACATGTCCCCCATTTTCTCTCATTGATCCCTTCTAGCCCACCCCTGTGCCCTGCCCTAGGAATTCACCACCCTATTGTCTGTGTCCCTGAGTTATGGATATATGCATACAAGTTCTTTAGTTTATCTCTTCCCACCATCAACCCTCTCCCGTTTTCCCTCCAAGTAAATAAAGAATTGCAATGGGTTTGAATGCCATTTGTTAAAAATAGAGACAGAACACCTTACAATTCATTTACAAGAAGAAATGATTGACATTAGGGAAGATGGAAATTTTCTAGCTGGATTTCAGTAACAGCCCTTGCATAATTGATGTGTGGGAATGAAAAAAATCAGTATCATGATTTGGCAAGCAAAGCAAATGATACACTAGTTTGGTCCCATCTACATATCTTTGTGAAGCATCTTTTCCAGCTATGATGAAGATAAAAGCAAGTGTCAAAATAAGCTGAAATTAGAACCAGACCTTTAAATTGCCATCATACAAAATGGTAAATCAAGACTTTCAAAAATAGTGTAGCACATTCAATGACTTTGTTACTACTAAAAACATTGTGATTATTAATATATGGTATGGATATAAATAACATTGAGTATAAAAGATTTATGTATAATAAATAATAAAGCTATTTTAAAATATCTTATTTTATATCATTTTAAAATATCTTATTTCTGAAGGTGGCAGCATAGGTAAACACCTGAAATTGCTGCCTTGCACAACCATTTTAAAACCACAATGAAAAGAAAAAACGGACACCACCCAGACCAGAAGGCTGGCTGAGTGGAAATTCTACAACTAGAAAGAGAAAAGCACACTGAGACTCAGAGGAGGTGCAGAAGTAAAGTGCAGAGGTATGGAGGCGCACGCGGAAAGGGCTCACGGAAAGGGCTGCCAACTGAGGATGTGGTTCTCTTTTTCAATCCGGAGCTCCCAATGGCTCTGAAATCCAGTTCCAGGTAAGTTTCTGGGGATCCAGACTCATATGGGGAGAGGCTGGACTATCTGACACCGGGAGGAACTCCAGAGAGGCTTTCTCTCAGTGGTGCCAAGGGACACTGAGACCTGGTGCCTCCTAGGGCAGGCTGAGAATCAGCCATAGCTGTTTGCTCCACCCTGTTGATTTCCCAAGACCCCGCCCCACCCAAGCTGCATGCAGAGGCTTTTGCATATAAAAGGCTGGGTAGCCTCAGGCAGAGCTTAAATTAGCACCTCCTTAGAGATATAAGAACCAGTATACCCAGTGGTCAGAGTGGGACCATCCATATTACAACTCCTCAGATCCATAAGGGACACACTCAGGGAGCAGAATCAGTGAGCACCAAAGCCCCACTGAAGCAAGTCTTGGGTGTCTCCAGCACAGAAGTTCTCTCACCGTAGACACAGCTGATTCTCACAGCTAAGTGGCCTGGAGGTCAATTCTTCCCAATGATACCAACAACAATCAAGGCTTAACTACAACAAGACTGTATACAAAGCCCCCAAAGGGGTGCACCAAGAGTGTTCACCTCAGGTAACTGGGGAGGCTGAGCCACTCAGGCCTACAGGACACCTAGGACAAAAGGCCACTCTATCAACACAGAGAAGCAGCCAAAATGCAGAGACAAAGAAACAGGTCACAAATGACAGAAATGGAGGAAAGCAAACAACTGGATATAGAGTTCAAAACCACGATTATAAGGTTTTTCAAGAATTTTCTAGAGTCTGCCGATAAATTTAGTGAGACCCTCAAACATATGAAAAAGGACCAGCTAGAAATTAGGCATACACTGATTGAAATAAAGAATAATATACAGAGATCCAACAGCAAATTAGAGGATTGCAAGAATCAAGTCAAAGATTTGAAACATGAAGAAGCAAAAAACACCCAAACGGAAAAGCAAAAAGAAAAAAGTATCCAAAAACATGAAGATAGTGTAAGAGCCTCTGGAACAACTTCAAG
>PVJC01029141.1:0-22095 GCA_004026665.1 Murina feae | reverse complement strand
ATAGAAATGCTATATTGATGTAGCTGTTGTAGAAATATTCCTTGAGATGTCATCCACTGTGTCACTCAGTTCATAGTGCATCATTCAGTGTCGCCTGGGAAGTGTTCCCTAGTTCTGCTTGCTGCTACTGACAGCTGTAGCCTCTCAAGTAAGCAAACATTGTTCCATATGGGCAATGCGAATGCTGTAACGGAGCATGATTTTGGCTTTGCTTTAGTAACTTGGCAATTTAGCATTAAATGCGTGGCCCATTTTTTAAAAAAAGATTCTTATTTATTTTTAGAGAGAGAGGAAGGGAGAGGGAAAGAGAGAGAAACATCCGTCCAAGAGCAAAACATCAATTGGCTGCCTCCTGCATGCCCCCTACTGGGGATCCAGCCGTACCTGGGCATAGGCCCTGACTGGGAATCCAACCAGCAGCAACCCCGCAGTACATGGGAGAATGGCCAACCAACCGAACCACACCAGTCAGGGCAGCGTGGTCCACTTTTAATAACTAACTGTGTATGTCATTATGGCATATATTTCTAGATGTTACCTTTCCTTGTTTTAATCTCCGTATGTGACACCAATTCTCCCTTTGCTATCATTTTTTAGTCTTTGGGGTAAAACATTTAAATTATTCAACACACACTTCTGATTCTTTAAATACTTTAGGAGTGAATTTATGAATTCAATAATGAATAAATAAAGCAATAATAATACATAAAGTTAATTATTTCCCTTGTGCTCTGCCTGTAAAAGGCACCTGGTAAATATTTGCTGAATGAACGAGTGGTGAATTCTAGAAGGTATATAAAGAAAATCTGAACATACGCTCTTTAAACAGGGAACACAAGAACAGAACCAATAGTAATGATAGCTGGCAATGATTGCAACAATGTGCTGCAGACATGACCTTACTTAATCTGCACAAGGAATGAATGAGCAAGGTGTGTTAATACAGTCAAGGACACTGAGCCATAGAGATGACAATGACTTCACCAGGCCATCAGGGAGCAGGTGGCAGAGTAAGAAGCGTTGGGCACACACATGTCTCATAACCAAACCCTTGGTTTAGGCGTTGGTAAGATCCCAGTGGCTATGGGACTTTGGTTGGCTGCTGCACTCTTGTTCCAGGTGTTAATTTACCCCGACTAACTAAGCTTTTAGCCGAAGGTGTCCTGTTCTCTGCGATAAAGACAAGATTAATTCAAGCTCTTGTTTCACACCCTGGGTGAAAAACAATGTTTTCCCCAAGGTCTCTGCAGATTCTTGGAGGCTTTTGCTCCCACAGTCAATTTCGGTTTGAAGTTTCACCTTCATGTGGTTCTTGAATGTCTCCCTGTCTCTCTTCTTCAGCTGGTCTCTTCTCTCTGCTTGGTACTAACCCACAGCTGATTTCTACAAGTTCTCTCTTGGGATGCACTGTGTGTAGCTGACTTTAGGAAGAGTTGGGGGAGACAGAGAGTATTTACAGGCAGAATCTCAAACCACTTAATGGTGACCATTAGACACTCCTGTACTTAAATGACCTTTGGCTGCCTTGCCAGGGGGTATTATTCATTGGTCACCCTCCCCAACAGTTGTCAGTTAGTGGCTCAGCACCTCTCTCTTCTCCTCAGCCAGTGGCTACATGAGCCAGAGTGTTGAGGGAGTTGGAGGCATGGGAGTACAGAAGGCATTCCATGTAATGTGAGTAGAGAGAGTTTAAATTTAAAGGTAAAACTCAACTTGCAGACCAATGGATCTGCCTGTGGCGTAGGCAATTTTCTGCTCTTCTTTCCCACTGTCTCAGGAAAGTGGCATCTCTCCCTCATCCTAAATTTTAGTTTAGTATATTGCTCAGGTGTGTTAAAACTTTCATGCAAAGGGATCATTTGAAATACTGATTTGGATCTAAGAAAGTGATAAACTCTAGTGATGATGTAGCTGTCTCATTTTAAGCTGAGTGGTTTCTAATTCATGGCTTACAACAAAATTGAAGGAAAATGTGATTGAGTTGTTATTTAAAAATAAATTTTGAGAATTCATAACTATGCTTTATTTTGGCAAATGTAACGCAGAGAGAATCCAGCAGATGAGTGATGATGCTATACTAAAATGCCTTTATTCCCATCTACTGATTTAGGTAAGGGTTTCAGCATTTTTATTTATTAAAAAGAAAAATCAGGATAGAATTAATGGTGTGCCCTGTGTCATTTTTATCAATAAGTAGCAGTCATTTAAAGATATAGAAACTCTGCCCTAGCTGGTTTGGCTCAGTAGATAGAGCACTGGCCTGTAGACTGAAGGGTCCCAGGTTTGATTCTGGTCAAGGGCACATGCCCTAGTTGTCGGCTCAATCCCCAGTAGGGAGTGTGCAGGAGGCAGCCAATAAATGATTCTCTCTCATCATTGATGTTTCTCTCTCTCTCTCTCCCTCTTTCTTCCTCTCTGAAATCAATAAAAAATATATTTAAATAAATAAAAATATAGAAACTCATCAGAAAAAGGACTGCAATATCTTTTAAGATGAACATTTCCAATTTCTCTTTTAGTTTTTTTATGTAATACTAAAGGCCTGGTACATGAAATTCATGCAGTTGAGGGGCAGGGGTCCCTCAGTCTGGATTGCGAGAGAGTGCAGGCCAGGCCAAGGGACCCTACCAGTGCAGGATTAAGGCCAGGGAGGGACATGGGAAGTTGGCCAGTGGGGGAGGGACCACAGGAGGGCTCCAGCATGTCCAGCCCATCTCACTCTGTCCTGATCGGCCGGATCCCAGCAGCAAGCAAATCTACTGGTCAGAGTGTCTGCCCTCTGGTGGTCAGTGCACATCATAGTGAGCAGTTGAGTAGTCTTAGCATATCATTAGCATATCATTAGCTTTGATTGGCTGAATGGCCAACCAGATGACCAGACACTTAGCATATTAGGCTTTTATTATATAGGATTTAATCATTTATTTCAGTGGTGTGCTACTAACAATTGTAATGATAATTCAATCTATACAATTTTTAAAAAAAGTGTAGGCTTTTTGATTCATAGGAAATAACCAGCTTGAAATTTTAATTTTCATTCATTTAGGGTAATCAATACAAAAGCTTTCAAACATAAAATACATATTAAATTTGAATAAAATCTGATGGCAGAAATAGCATAGAAACACATGTTTAAGGATAAAATATAAACATTAACAAAGGATAAGATAAAGATGAGTGTCACAAGAAATGATATTCTAGCATTTTCCTGATGCACCTCAAGAAATCACCTTATCCCCTAGTGCAAGTGTACCCAAGTCCCTTTGGAAGGTCCTGCCATAATTCAGTGGGGAGGTGCATCTCCTCTGTGCGCTGGAGGAAGGGATGAAGTGAAGATGATACGTGATCAGAATCCTGCACAAATCATGCCATGGATTGGATGTTTCATGTACATTGACCTTGTAGTTATTACTTAGTTTTTATTTTTTTCAATATAGTTACTCTTCGCTGAAAAATGAAAATGCTTATACTAACCAATAAAAACAATGTTACCTCTTCTTCTCAGATGGTGCAATAAAGGTCTAAAAATATCAAGGAACTTTTCTGAAATATTAAAAGTAGTTGGAAGAAAGAGGAATAGAATCCTTGAGTGCTCATTATGGGTTATTGGATTGTACTTTGTGACTAAAGGTGTAAGGTGAAGATTTTAGCATCATGGTGTAGTGTCACTTGTTGTAACAGTCCTGCTGAGTAACAAGCTCTTCCTTTTGACATTTTGAAACAGGCCCAACCAAGATTACCCTTGCTAGGCCTCCCTGTTCCCTCCATGGCAACAGGATACAGAACTATAGAACAATCTTGAAGTCAGGATTCTGACATGGCACACGCCTAAAAAATAGAGATTTTAATCAGTTGTGTTGGTTACTCCCTACTGCATGGAGCTCAAGTGAGGTGAGCTTGCCTGCACTACAGAGAAAGTCAGGGAAACTGCCCGGGGCGCGGCAGGAAGGGGGAGCAGTGTGATGGTGGTGGACGTGGTTTGCTGATTCAGATAAGACCTTAATCCTGTCTATAGCCCCTTATTTTCTCCCAGAATACAATCACCTGTAAATTTAGGGGTTAGTAACTGTCCTGTCCAAGAGGAACAGTTAACAACACCTCCACTATGGCCCTGTTGACGTTGAGAAGGTTGGGGTGGAGAATGTGGACAACTGAGGCCACTCTGATTTTCCTTCTAGAGATATAATTCACATGCCATAAAGTTGACTCTTTTGAAGTATACAATTCAGAGGATCTTTTTTAAATAATATTCTCAGAGTCAGGCAACCATTATCACTATATAATTCCAGAATATCTTTTAAAAATATTTTTTATTGATTTTAGAAAGGAAGGGAGAGGGAGAGAAATATAGAAACATCAATGGTGAGAGAGAATCATCAGTTGGCTGCCTCCTGCATGCTTCCCACCAGGGATTGAGCCTGCAACCTGGGTACATGCTCTGACTGGGAATCAAACTGTGATCTCCTGGTTCATGGGTAAATGCTCAACCACTGAGCCCCCACAGCCAGGCCAGAATTTTATCACCTTAAGAAGAAACCTTATGCCCACCAGCGGCTGCTCCCATTCCTCTTGCCTTTCAGACCCTGATAATCATTTCTGTCTCTGTGGATTAATCTAATTTGTCTATTACAGACATTGTATGTGAATGGAATACTACAACATGTGGTCCTTTGTGTCTGGATCCTTTCACTCAACATAAATGTGTTAAAGGTTCTTCCATGTGGTCGCATGTATTTAATTCCTTTTAATTGCTAAATAATATCCCACTGTACCTTTATGTCATATTTTGTTTATCCACTCATCAGTTGCTAGACATTTGAACTGTTTTTACTTTTTGGCTATCATGAACAATGCTGCTAGTGAACAAATTATAAATTTGTTAATTCTTACCTGAGGAGATTTTTTTTTCATTGATTATTTAAAGAGAGAGTGAAAGGGAAGGAGAGAGAGAGAGAGAGAGAGAGAGAGAGAGAGGAAATCGATGTGAGAGAGACTCATCAATTGGTTACCTCCCATACACAGCCTTGGGGCTGGGGCTGGAGCCTGTAACCAAGGTACATGCCCTTGACCAGAGTTGAACCTGGGACCTTTTAGTCTGTAGGCCAATGCTCTGTCCACTGAGCCAAAACAGCTAGGGCAAGATTGCTATTTTTTAAAGTGCATGTTATTGAGAGTTCATTTTAGTTGACCAAATGCTGATGGCTAGGCTAGTCAAGGTCCAATTATGCTGGACCTTAACATTTTTCTGGCTAGTCCAGAAGCCATTGAGGATTGGGAGTAAGAAATAAAAGAATCTCTACCCTGACTGGCATGACTCAGTGATTGAGTGCTGACCTATGAACCAGGAGGTTATGCTTTGATTTCTGGGCAGAGCACATGCCCTGGTTGCAGGCTCGATCCTTAGTGGGGGATGTGCAGGAGATAGCTGATCAATGATTCTCTCTCATCATTGATGTTTCTATCTCTCTCTCCCTCTCCTTTCCTCTCTGAAACCAATAAAAATTATATACAAAAATAAAAAAGAATCTCTATTTACTTTATTATGCATCAGGATGTGAGGAGAAAGTGTTTGCTTATCTCATCTATATATTTTCAAATCACCTTTAGAAATTTAGTTAAAGGCATTGCCAGTTGACTATTCATTGTCATGGCCATATCAGAATGTATTTCAGAAATGTTTCCTAATGTCATTTATGATTTGACTTCAACCTAATCACTAGCCCAGTGATTTTTAAACTGAGCTCTGAGGTGCTGTTGGGTATGGTAAGAAAATCAGAAGGCACTGCAGGAATATTTTATAATTCAAGTTCAAGATACTCAAAACTAGGTAGTACTAGTTAAGGATAGGTTGCAGTTTCAGCATAAGGTAGTGATACATTCTGTTAAAATAATATCTCTGTGAAGCTGAGATTTTGGCAGTAGCTCTGATAAAAAGCAAGTACTACATGAAAATCAGTGTGGAACAGGAAGTGAGGGTGGTCTTGTTCAATCCGATTTAATGTTTGAGAAGTTGTGTGATACTCAGCTGATATACACATTCCCAAAATAAGTAATTAAAGTTATTTAAGAATGAAATAAAAACACGTTTTGTTTGGTTTCTTTTTTGGTCATTTCTTTTGGGCTCACAGGTGCATGAAAAAAATTACTGACAGAGGTTGCATTAAACCAAGAAGTTTGGGAACTGTTGTTCTAGTCTTTTTTTGTGTGGTTTTTTTTCTTTCCTAAATTTTTAATCTTTTTTTTCATTGAACTCTCATTATCTCTAAAACATGTCCTGCCCACTCATGGGCCTTGTCCTTGCATGTGTCTCTTTGACTTGGAGTTCTTCCTTTCTCAACATTCTTTCCCTTGGAGATTTTTTTTACCCCTCAAGACCCTGATCAGATATCCCTTCCTCTGGGAAGCTTTCCTGGGCCTCAGGTGTAACTGGTCACTGGATCTACAGAGCTCTCGCAATATCCAGTTCCTTTCCCCCTCTACTGCACACCTAGAGGCACTGGGCTGTAACATCTGGATTACTCTGCTTCGTCTACCAGTCTAAGTTTCACAACCACAGAAACTACATTTTAGCACCTCCGTCCCCAGTACAGTGCCCAGCACACTGTGAATGACCAGTTAACTGTGCGAACGGGCTGAATGACAATACAAAATATTTATCAAGCTACTACCACCTCTTCATAGGGACTCACATTTTTTCATTGGGAGATTTACAGAGGAGCCTTCTGATTACTAATCGTGGCCATTTCAATTTCCTGACTACAACCTCGAAACACGTGTGAGACACCAAAGTTGTGCCAATCTCAGAACTCATTTTAAAATAATAGAGTTCACTTCAAGTTCAGCCTGAATTGGGTGTAAATGAAATAAAATTGATAGCAGATGAAAGCTCAACAGGTTTCAGAATAATTATATACTTGTTACGATGTTCTCACTAATTGGAGCACTAGCTCAATGAACCTCAGCTTCTGGAATTTCTGCTGGGGTAACCGGCAGGCACATCTGTTTGGGGCGAATCTGCATATTTGCTCGTTTGCCAAAAATGTAAAATAGAGCCCTGAATTAGTTTCAGTTCACTTAATCACTTCCAAGCTGAAGAAGCAGCTGAATATTTTATAATGCTTCCCCTCCTCTAAACATGCCAAATTTCATCCATAAGCGAACATTCAGAAAAGGCAACTTCAAAGCAGGCTGTCTGGAATGGTGACGCCCAGAGACACAGCCATCCTCCGATGAATGTATATTACTTTTGTTTATCTGAGAAGGAGCTGAGTGCTCGCACCAGGGAGGAGGCTGATAAAAGGAAACTCTTTAGAAGCTCTTATTTCCAAGAGGAGGGTGAAACTTGCATTTTCCTAAAGCAAGGCCCCTTTGACTCACATTTCATCCCCTTTGGCAATGTATGCATTAACAGATTAATATTTGTTTCAGGGTTTCAAAAGTTGTGCTTGTAACAGGATTCAAGCTTAGCCTTCATCAGTCCCCGTGGTGTTCTCTCCAAAATAACTTCTGTGACGATACCTTAATGCCATGCTCATGTTATATTATCCTGGTTCTTAAAATTATAGTAATCCTCTCATCCCTTAGATTAACTGCCTATTATATTGTAGTGGGAAGACTCAGGTTATCTTCAAATGTTCCACGAAAATAAAACTAACTGGTAAGTGAAAGGGTGGTGCAAGACTGACTCCAAGCTGTTCCTTTTGTTCTGTCCCTTTTACAAGAATGTAACAGTTCTAACAGTTGCTCAACTCCCCCCCCCCCCCCCCCGCCCCCGCTTCAAACCGGCCAATAGGAATGTAGAGGAAATGACACAAGTCCAAATTAGGCTGACAGCATCCTGCCCCCTGTGCAACCAAACCCTGGCCCTTCCCTCAACCAATCAACAGGGGCCACACGCCTTACCCCACCCACTACTTCCAGACCCCCTCTAAAACCTTTGTTCTCCTGAAACTCACTCACTCTCTCCACCCTGCTGCTGCATTGGTGAGAGTGTGTAGGACTGAGCTTGAGCTAGCTCGAATAAAGGCTCTTTGCTTTTGCATCGCACTCGGGCTCCCTAGTGGTCTCTGGGGATCATGAAATCTGGGCATAACAGTAAGTCCACAGAGAGGAACCATCTTGCAGAGGTGAGAAGTGTTATAAAGAATAGGCTGCTCTTCCTCTTCTTCCAGTTACTTCTCTTGGTTAATATTTATGTAACTTTGACATCAGAGCAAAGAGGCTGTGAATTACTTTGGGAATAAAAATTCATTTATAGAAATTGTCCTCCCCTGCAAGGCCAGCGTCACCATGCGTGGCGGGAGGCCTAATGTTCCTCCTCCCCAGCCTCCCTTCTGTTCCATTGAATTGCGCTGTGTAGCAAGCATCAACTGTACCCCTACTATGTGTCAGGCACTTTCTTAGAAACTCCATGTTTAGCAGCGAAGAAGACAGACAATTTTTCTGCCCCTAGGAATTTATAATCTAATGGGATTCATAGACTGAAAGTAGTTTAACCTATAAAAACTAAGATCATTATAAAATGATGCTATGGTTGAAACAGGGTTATGGAAAAGGACTAATTTGGGGGAACAGTGGGAGTGCTGGTGGTCAAGGAAGGCTTTTCTGAAGAGGAAGCCAAGGGTGCGAAGGAGCCAGCTTAGAAGAGACTCAGGGAAGAGCAGCACAGACAAAGGGAACCATAAGTGCAAGGACCCTGAGGACTGAATAATGCTAATTTCTGTCCCTCCACCCATCACCTCTTCCCTGTCTCCCACCACAGCTCCCAGGGCTTTGTTTCCCATTCATCTATCTTATATGTAAATTGGCCAAAGAGCCAGGGTGGTGTGGCTCAGTGGTTGATCATCTTCCTATGAACCAGGAGATCATGGTTCAACTCCCAGTCAGGGCATATGCCCAGGTTGTGGGTTTGATCCCAATGTAAGGTGTGTAGGAGGCAGCCAATCAATGATTCTCTCTCATCAATGATGCTTCTATCTCCCTCTCCCTTCCTCTCTGAAAGCAATAAAAATACATTAAAAAATAAATAAATAAAACTGACCAAAGATCCTATCAGCTAGACATTCTCAGTGAGCCAAAAGGGTCTGAGTGACCTAAGGAGCCAGCTATACTGAATACCCAGAAGATGGGGATCTTAACAAATTATGTGAACTAACTTTGGGTCCATGAAAAATAAGAATATATATGCTCTTCTAGAAGATACCGTCATGAGGCAGGGTCTGTGCTTTGTTAGAGAAACTTACAGACTTCTGAACACATGTCCTGTTTTAACATCCTGGGAAGTCTCCCTACATAACTATACGTTACATAGCAAGAGGAGGAGTTGCTATTGTGCCCTACTGGGAGGTCTCTGAAATGTTGCCAGCCTTTTCGATTCTTTTCAGGTTACAGGGTTCTGAACAAAAGGCTGGACGCTGATGGCTGTGTTCTTAGCCTGTGGCCCGCAAGGCATCCCCATGGCTGTGAGGAGCCACAGCCATCTCTCTCACAGTGGTTGCATCTCCATCCTTCCTATTCCAAGAGGGTGTTGCCATTGAGAAAAGGTGAAATGAGCACTAAGTGGACCAGGCATGTGGCCAGCCTGTCACCATCTGCCTAGGAGAAACAGAAGAACACAAAGATGGGAGGACTTTTCCTGGTGGGAATGGGCTGGCGCTCTTTCCCATAAACCTGAAGAACTTCTGATGTTTTCAAGACTCAACCCAAATAACTTTGGATGACATTTTGCCTCATGATCCCTCATTCACAGCCCTGAGGAACACCATTAGTTTGCACAGATCTTTGTCCTTGCCTATCCCTGAGGATTGAAGTGTTGCTGACTGTAAACCTAGGTCCTCATTTGGACTGTGCGCCCATCTGTGGTTTGCTCATTTAGCTATCTCCAGAGTGCCTGCTCAAAAGATGTTTGCTATAAGTGAATAAATAAATGTATGATATATAATAAATACTGCTCTACCAAAGCAATATTGGAAATGTTGACTACACAAATCAGTAATCGTAGCAGATGGCCTATGACACCTGGAGGAGGAGAGAACCTTGCTCAATAGAGCCTGTCTGCAATGAAATAAGGACCACCAACAACTTAGGATTGTTCATCTTTCGTCCATGTAGACATTTTACTTTCCTTTGCTTAATAAATAATGGCAGAAGGTGGAAGAACTGAGATGTTTCGGTGAAATCATCTCTGTTACTGGATTATCCTACACACTCTCTTTGTTGCTGTAAAGTCTGTCCAAAATGTATATTTCAACTTCTCTACTGTAGTAACTTACTAAGTGAAATACTCTGAACAAAATTGAATGTTTCTTTGAAGGTTGAAGCTATCGCCGTGCCTCAGGCCATCATAACATCCAGAACTTGCCCCCGTTTCTTCTGGAAAATCCATGGGAAATACAGCCAAGTCTGCATTAAACCCGGGGCATGGCCGGCACAGTTCTTTTAAAAAATAAATCTTAAAATAATCTGCTTTTCTTATGATCCATGTTTTCCCCCAAGGTCATAAGTTATAAAAAACTCAGAAGGGTTTATGTTTCTGCTTTAAACTTAGTGCCAAGTGACATGCAGTAATTACATTTTGTTTGGAGCATCCCAGCAGCAGAGAAGTCAAGTTCATCACTAAGTGACAATTGTACTCACATCCCAGAAGAGAGGCAATTCACAAACCTCTCATCTTTATTTATTTTTCTTTTACCCCCATCAGGGAATCTTCTAGCCTGATGCTATTAGTATACAGAACATGACCTTCCACAATATTGTAATATTTCTTCAGTTGGTGTACTTAGTCTTTTTAATAAATGGTGTTGGAAAAATCAGACAGATGTATGCAAAAAAATGAAACTAGACCACCTCCATACAACATATACAAGAATAAACTCAAAATGAATTAACCCAGGCATCCTCAAACTACGGCCCACGGGCCACATGCTGGGTGTTTTTGCCACCGCTGCCTGTCCTGCTTAAAATAAGATATGTGCAGGGTGCATAGGAATTTGTTCATAGTTTTTTTTAAACTATAGTCCGGCCCTCTAATGGTCTGAGGGACAGTGAACTGGCCCTCTGTTTAAAAAGTTTGAGAACCCCTAGATTAAACTTTAACCTTCTGGCCCTTTAAATATAGTTTCTCATGTTGTGACCCAACCATAAAATTTTTTTGTTGCTACTTCATAACTGTAATGTTGCTACTATTATGAATCATATGGTAAATATCTGATATGCAGGATGGTCTTAGATGACCCCTGTGAAAGGGTCGTTTGACCCCCAAAGTGGTCGTGACCCATAGGATAAGAACTGCTGGATTAAAGAATTAAATGTAGAACTTGATACCATAAAACTTCCAGAAGAAAGAATAGGCAGTAAACTTTTTGATATTTCTCTTGACAATACTTTTTTTTTCTGATATGTCTTCTGGGGCAAGAGAAACAAAAGAAAAAAATGAAAAAACAAGACTACATCAAATTTAAAAGTTTTTGCACAGCAAAGGAAACCATCAGCAAAACTAAAAGACAACCTACTGAATGGAACAAGATATTCACCAATGATACATCTCATAAGGGTTAATACCCAAAATTTATAAAGAACTCATACAAATTAACAGCAAAAACAAACAAACATGGATGAACCTAGAGGGTATTAGGTGAAATAAGTCAGACAGAGAAAGACAAATACATATGATTTCACTTATATGAGAAATCTAAAGAACAAACAAACAAAACAGAAACAGACTCATAGATACAGAGAACAGACTGATGATCGACAGAAGGTAGGGAGGTTGGGAAGATGGGTGAAAAGGTGAAGGCATTAAGAAGTACAAATTTGTAGTTGAAAAATAGTCACAGGACATATAGTTCAGTGTAGGAGATATAGTCAATAATATTGTAATAAGCATGCTTGGTGTCCCAATAAAAAATTTCAACAGGCTTTGTTTGGTGGGGTGGAGTGGGGTGGGTAGAAGCCACATTCTGTGTTAATAAAGAGGTGGAACAACTAGAACTATCTTACTTTGCTGTGGGAGGATGCCTTCATGCAAATACTTTAGGAAACCTTGTGTCAATTTCTTTCAAAATTAAATGTACCACTATCTGTGATGCCATGATTCTATGTTAGGTATTAATCAAGGGAAATGAGAACATATGTTCATGAAAAGACATATCTGCATTGTACTAGCAGTTTTATTCATAATAACTCCAAATTAGAAGCAACCAAACAAATCTGTCCACAGGATAATGTACAATATATATAAAAAATAAACAATATGTATCTAATCTAATAAAAGAATAATGTGCAAATTAACCATCACTCCATTACACCTAAGCCATACCCACCAGCCAAGCCACGCCCACAGCCAATCAGAGCAGCTTCATGCAAATTAACCCACCAAGATGGAGGCTGGCAGCCACAGAGCTAGAGCAAACAGGAGGCTTCCATTGCAACTGCCTGCCTAGGCTGGCTGGGCCTCTGCTCAAGGCAACAATATTTTAATTATAGAAGATAAATAAACCCCTGAAACCTGCTTCCAGCCAGCCTCGCTGGGACCTTGGGCAGCCTGCAAACAGCCATCAGCCCCTCACCCAGGCTGGCCAGGCATGCCAGCAGGTGGACATCCCCCAAGGGGTCCCAGACTGTGAGAGGGTACAGGCTGGGCTAAGGGACCCCCCACCCCCGAGTGCACAAATTTTTGTTCACCACGTCCCTAGTACATATTATATGCACGCTTGACGTCTCCAATTCCTCTTATGGTCTTCTATCTTTGTTATTTATGTGGCTGGCAATAAACATGGCTTCATGGACCCCACTTTAACAGGTAATAGAGGGCAGGGCTTCCCACAAGAGTTAGCTGAAATAGAGTCTGTGGAAGAGGAGGGCATTGCCTTACTTCTCTTTTCTACCCTTCTGAAGTGTTTTCAGATATTTTTGAGATCAAGGAAGCAACCTTGCTTTAATAGTCAGTTGGTGTACAATGGAGTATTATCTACTTTAATAAAAGAGTAATATTGAAATTAACCGTCTCTCTGGGACGCCTAAGCCATGCCCACCAGCCAAGCCACGTCCACCAGCCAATCAGAGCGGCTATATGCAAATTAACTCAGCCAAGATGGAGGCTGGCAGCCACGGAGGTGGGGCGAGCGGGGTGGGTGGTGGGTCTCGGGGTGGGCGGGGTGGGTGGGATAGGCTTGGCCAGCCTGCAAACTGCCATCAGCCCCTCACCCAGGCTGGCCAGGTATGCCAGCAGGTGGACATCCCGTGAGGGGTCCTAGACTGTGAGAGGGCACAGGCCGGGCTGAGGACCCCCCCTAGTTTAGCCATAAAAAAGAAGTGAAGTACTAATATATACTGCTACATGGATGAATCCTAAAAATATGCCAAATAGATAAAACCTGACACAAAGGGCCACATAGGGTATGATTCCATTTATACGGAACAACCAGAATAAGCCAAGTCATCAAGATAGAAAGTGGTTGCCAGGGACTGAGGAGACAGGAGAACGGGAACTGAATGCTAACAGGTCTGGGTTGCCTGATCATCCCAATGAAAATGTTTCGGAATTAGAATGTGGTGATGGCTGCACAGCCTTGTGAATATAGTAAAAACCACCCAATTGTAAACTTTAAAATGGCGAGGTTTTTGACATGTGAGATATATTAATAAAAATACAATGGATACTTTTTGGTCCTTATCTTACTTTATCTTCCTACAGCATTTGTCATGGTTAGCAATGCTCTCTTTCTTGATTCATTTTCTTCTCTTTTTCTCTGTGATAGCACATTCTTCTGATTTTACCTCTACTTTTCATATTGTTCCTTTTTTTATTTCCATTGGAACATGCACCCCTTAAAGAAATATTGATGATCCTCAGAGGACTATTATAGGCGTTCTCTTTCTTCTCTCTTCTCTCTTCTCTCTTCTCTCTTCTCTCTTCTCTCTTCTCTCTTCTCTCTTCTCTCTTCTCTCTTCTCTCTTCTCTCTTCTCTCTTCTCTCTTCTCTCTTCTCTCTCTCTCTCTCTCTCTCTCTCTCTCTCTCTCCCCCCCCCCATATCTCCTTTGGTTTTAATCATTCTCTATGTCGTAATTGATGGGCATTCCCATGTCCACCACATCTCTATCCCAAGCTTCACACCTATGTCCAATTTCCCACACTCGGCTTTCCCACAAGCTCTCAGTGTCAATATATGCCAAGTCAAACTTGCTACTTCTTTTGTTTTTCCTCATCTTAAAAAACTAGGGACCGCTCTTGACAAATCCACTCCTCTCAGGTTGGTCTCTCAGAGAGGCTAGGCTGTTGGCCTCCATCACAATTCCATGAATCTGGTCTACACCCAGTTCTTGCAGCATTCAGTCCTGGTAGAGTGCCCAGGTGGTGAGGGGAGCGGAAGACACTGGTTCGCCATGATTGCAGTTGCAGCTTCAAAGCTTGGACCTCACTACCTGTTTATTTCCAGAGAGATCCCAAGGATTTAAGACAACATAATTAAATAAAGAAGAATCTGGTATAATCAGGAAAATAATTTAGTTTCAGTAACAAGTAAATGCCTCATTTTTAACTTTCTGAAGATGAGAATAAATGAAGAGAAAAAATTGCTAAAACAGTGGAACTGCTTAATTCAATTTTGCTCATTGTTTCATGGATGCGGTTCAAGGATTTCCAAATTAATCCCACAAAAAGAGTAGGTTATCTTGTTAGGGAAATATCAACTCGTCCTGGTCCATTCATCATTTCAGGGCGACAGAGCGAAGCCACATCTGTCTAAACATACAAAAGGAGTTAGAAAGACTGACTATAGAAATAAAACTAACATTTAAAACAATGGTATAAGGGAACTGTAGAAACCCATCTGGCGGTGACGGGGACACACATGGGATGAGGACACACATGGGATGCTTGCAAAATACAAAAGAACTGATGAAGGAGGCCTGAGACAGTTATGAAAATGATAGGGGCAGAGGAGGCAATAAGTTAGAGCTCAAAGAAATAAAAAATGAATATTACAAAAATTGTCTTTATAAAGCAGTTCTCAAACCACTGAACAAAACACAGATAAATGACAGCATGTGTTCACCTAAGTGATTTTCAAGGGCTTATTTCCAATTGTAAGAGAAATATTAGAACAAGGAAATGGTTACTCACATTTGTTTTAGTAAAAGGACAGAGAGAATTAAGATCTACTTCAGATCAAAAAGTCAATGTTCTCCAGGAGCTATGGAAACAACTAAATAGTGCTTAGAGATAACAAAGTAATTGATGCTAAAGGAAATGCATTGTCCCATTTCCATTTTCTTTTGATTGTGGGTTTCAGAGCCAAGAATTGATGAGCCAGTTAGAGACAGGGCGAAATATCAAACTAAATACATTAGACCATGAATTTTAGTCCTGGCCTTGATACGAGAGAGTCCTTGATCTTGGCTGAATCATTTCATTTCTTCGTGTCCCACTGTTTTAAATGTATGCATTGGTTTGTTTCCTTATTCAGGAAGTCTTTATGAAGACTGCATTATGTTCAAGGGCTGGATGAGCTGGCATGTCTTTTGCGCCCTGCACTGCTGCAGCCCACAAAGGGGAGGCTCCATTGGTTAGGCTTTACAAGAAGTGGAAAGTCCCAGTAATATGGAGTGAAAGTTCCTTGGCTTCATTTAGCAGAAAAAGAATATCAGAATTAAGAAGTTCTTTCCACTTCTAAAATGCATCATAAAACCTTACTGCCTTCTGCTCTTCTGCAACACAAACCTGCTAAAGGAGATCAGATACGTTAATAAGACTAGTTAACATTCAAGGAATACACATTAGGTCTGGAGAACAGCACCATCTTGTGAGTTCATTATGAGCCCCTTTTACAGATGGGTAAACAGAGGCTTAGAGTGTAGAAACTTGACAAGTTCGTGGGATTGCCTACTGAGCTTATCTGTGTAGCCCACTGCCTAACCTTTCCTGCAGAGAGAGATCTAAAGGATAAGAACTGAGTTTCTATAGTCCCAGGACTTGGTCCTACCAGGGAGAGGCAACACTAGGGAGGCATCTACCCACAGAGTGAATGGCTGTGGGGAGGGTGGAATTGGGAAGAACACTAGATCGTGAGGCCTGGGAGGTAGGGACAGAAGTAGAAGAGGTTCTGGAAAGTCATAGCCTGGAGAACAACTAGACCTTCCCCACACCAAACCTGTCTTTCCACCCACCACACCAAGGCCAGGGAAAGGGAGGGGCTCACCTCTTCCCTCAGGTGCTTTGTGATTGCCTTTTTCCTTTCAAAGCTGTCAATTCTATCGTGATTAATACCAGTCATAATGCATGTAACAATATAAAATGATGGAATGTAAATATTTGGAGTATTTAAATGTACTTAGTGTAGATTAATAACTATAATATTAATAGCTCTAACTGTTTATTAATGTTTGCTATGTGAAAAGCTCCATGAGACATTTTAAGAATTATATAATATACTAGAGGCCTGGTGCACAAAAATTTGTGCACTGGTGGGGGGTGGTCCCTCAGCCTGTCCTGTGCCCTCTCGCAGTCTGGGACCCCTCGGAGGATGTTGACCTGTTGGCATGCCTGACCAGCCTGGGTGAGGGGCAGAGGGCCATTTCAGGCTGCCCACAGTCCCTTCAGGGTTTGGGTCCCTACTGGGGTGCCTGGCTGGAAGTAGGTGTCTGGGATTTATTCATCTTCTATAATTGAAACTTTGTTGCCTTGGTCCCCTGCTCAAAGCCTGGGTTGCCAAGGTCCCAGTCCTGCAGGTATCTGGGATTTGTTTATCTTCTATAATTGAAACTTTGTAGCCTTGTGTAGAGCTTAGGTCCCGCAGGGTCCTGGCTTCCTCCATTGCCCGGGTCAACTCCACTTCTGTGGCAGCCGCCATCTTAGTTGAGTTAATTTGCATATTTCCTCCTGATTGGTTGGTGGGTGTGGTTTGTGGGTGTGGCTTGTGGGTGTAAGGGAGTGAGGGTTAATTTGCATATTACTCTTTTATTAGGTTAGATTACTCCATTTTAAGAACTTGTCTAAATTAAGGTCACTGAGTTAGGGCTGGCAAAACCAAGAAATGAGCATAGTCTGTCCTTTCCAAAGCTTCTGTTCTTAAATCATACCCCTCCTCATGGTCAAGGGTAAGTGGAAGGGTACATGCATGTGCCTCCCAGCCCAGGGGAGACTAGGTTTCAGACGTGTGGTTAGGTGTTAGCGTGATGCAGCCAAAAAACCAGTTCAGAGGAAACCCGGCTGGATTGACAATGTCCTGGGTGATTCAGGAGACTGCAATCAGCACCAGGTATTTAATAGAGCCACTCAGTATATCTCAGCAACTGATTGGATGTTCGAACATGAGGGAGCCTAGAGAGATGTGGTTGGGGAATCCCTACATCCCTCATGCTGCACCTGTAATGATGACTCATTCCAGGGAATGCCCTTGACTCTCCAGGCTGCCCACGGCTGCCCCATTTCTCCTGTGACAGGGGAAAGCACCAGTGATGAATGGCATCTCAGGGATGCTGTGGTACTTCTGGGAGTGAGGAGACTCAGGCTCCAGGGAGTTCTGCTTCCCAGTAGCTTAGTGCAAAGTTGGATGAGTGATATGCACCCCTCCCTCCATGCCTCTTACCTCCCAATCAGAGGAAGAGGTTGAGCCAGGGAGCCTGGTATGGTATATTCAGCAGGGTGAAGCAGAAAGGATGTTAACTCTGTTTGTCCTCTGTGTGATCTTGAACTTTTAGCTTAACCTCTCTGAGCCTTGGTTTTTTTCCATGGGTAAGATGAGAATAACATTTTTACTTTGTAATGTCACGGCGAGGATTCACTGAATCTTGTCCACCTGGTATATCCTGTCCTTACATACATCTACTTGCTCAAGCCAGAGGCAGAGGCTTTATCCTTGGCTTCTTCCCCTTCCTCACAAACCCCATTCCTAACCCCATCCTTACCAGTCTCCGTGACTCCTTTCTCCCTCACCTTGGGACTACTGTGCACCCTCCCCCCCATTGTTTACTCTGCAGCCGGAGTGATCTTTCAAAAACACAACTCTGAATATTTTTTTAAACACTGTTTTGGTAGCTTCCCACTGCTCTTGAGATGAAACCTGGACGCCTAAGGCCTCTATGCCCTGTCCGGCCTCCTTCTCTCCTCCCCACCCTGAACTCGCTGTTCCTGCCAGCTGAAGGCTCTTTGACTTCTTAGGCCTCCTGGTCTCCCTTTCAGCTGCAATCTTGCTCTATTGAGGGCACCTCATTGCCCTCCTCGTGCTCTTGCTCTGTTAGCTCTCAGCATGGAGCACCTCCTGTTGGAAGATTACTCCAAGCCCAAGGGGTGTCCCCAACTCAGCACCCATCACACTGTGCTACAGTTGTCTGTTTACTGGTCCACATACCCCACTGAGCTCTGAGAGCTACAGAGTCAGGGGTGATGTCAAGGACTATCCCCAGCACTTGTATATCAGTGGGCCATAGGAATACGCCATAAATATTTGATTGAATATGGATATAAAATACCAGGTATAGAGCCTGACAGAGAATAGGTGCTAAATACATGGTAGTGATTATTTTTTTAGTATTTCAGCTCTAATATCCTGGAATTACCTAAAGCTGACTAATTGCATAGTTTACATTTGGTTGGCACAGATTTTGCTGTGATGAGCCCACACATTTGCACAATTTAGAAACCAAATCTACACTACAAAGGCCAAGACTTCCTACTTCCAGAGGGAGACAGGCCGATGCAGGACGAATGGCTGGATCTGGGGCTGTCCTGACAGCTACCCTCCGTGGCTCCCCCTGGGCCCTGTGGTTCCTGCCAGCAGGTGTGACGTGCTTTCTAGTGGGTCTGTGCCCTGTGGTTTCCTTCTCTCATTGTCGGTCCCATGCTTTGTGCTCAGGAGCCTTTCTTGATTTCCCAGCCGAGAGTTATTTCTTCTTTTCTCCACCTCAAAGCACCTCTCCTTGTGCTGTATTGACACTGGCAGGTGGAGCAAAGACAACCTGTGGGTGCTGAGCTCCTACTAGTTACTTCACAGAGCCACGAACAAATACCCCGTGTCATGCATTATTGCATGTTATCCAACAACAACCTCGGAAGGAGGGCCATTGTCATCCCCTTTTTACAGAGGGACCAGAGTCATAGGTCTATCTCTTGAGCTAAATTCCATGAGCCACAGTTCTATCACAAAACAAGGGTGTTTTTGTTTTACTCAAGGGTATAGACCTAGAAATATATATTTTTAACTTTAGGGTTTGTTTTCTTTCAGTATAGACATTTGAAAAAAACAATGTGGCCAAATCTCTTCTCCCCTTTTAAAATGGCTTCTGAGTCTTTATTCCAAAGGCTTTTCCTACTTTGCAATAATAAAACCGTCTCCCAAGATTCCTTCTAATCCTCTTATAAAGTTTCATTAAAAAAAAAAGTTGAAATCTGTTGGACATCTGGAGTTTATTTTAGTGTCAAGGGAGAGTTAGAGATCTGAATTATTTCCCCCCTAATAGCAACTTGTTGATGGAGATGTCCATCCTGTCTCCCCCCCCCCCACACACACACATACTAATATGCAGAGCCTCTCTTGTTCCTAGCTAAATGCTCATCTCTGCTGTGTATGGATTTATTTCTGGACTCACTCTTCTGTGTCAGTCTCCCTAGCCATCCATACCCAGTACTGTTCTGTTAATTATTTGCACCACTAATGATTTGCTGGAGGGCTAGATCACCCCAATATTCTCATTTTCAGAATTTTCCTTATTTTTGCACGTTTATCCTGCAATTCTTTCCTAAAAGTGAACTTCACACAGACGACGTACATGTGTGCACATTAAATGCACTGGTAACTCCACTGGGATTTCTGGATGCAAGGACTCAGGAGTTGCCTTTAAGCTCCAGTCTGCTCATAGGCAGAGAAGATGCTGTGCTTTGCACTGTCTGCTGCAGAGCTCAGGGCACCTGGGTAATGAAGCACCTGATAAAGTTTCCAAGGGGAAACTTGGAGGGAGATAAATATAGCTAGGGAGCAATATACAGGTGCTCGAGAATCGAGAATATTAGAGCCAGAAGGGCTCCTAGAAATTAACTTGTCACTTGTTAGTTGAGAAAACTATTTTTTTTCTGGAATTTAAGAGACTTGGCTAAAATCATACAATTGGTGGCAAAGGATGAAAGCCCTTGTCTTCTGTTTCTCAGTTGAATCTTTTTTCTACTCCATAATGTGTCACTGCCTCTAGATTCATTAGGAGGGGTTTTTGTTTTTGAAATAAGAATGGGGAGACACCAGTCCCTCCCCTTTAAGGTTTCCACAAAAGGCTCACATTAAAGAAAAATGTGGCTGGCCAATGTGGCTCAGTGGTTGAGCATTGACCTATGAACCAGGAGATCACAGTTCGATTCCTGGTCAGGGCACATGCCCCAGTTGTGGGCTCGATTCCCAGTGTGGGGTGTGCAGGAGGCAGCCGATCAATGATTCTCTTTCATCATTGATGTTACTATCTCTCTATCCCTCTTCCTCTCCCTTCCTCTTACTGAAATCAATAAAAACATATTTTAAAAAAAAAGAATTGCTAAAAGAAAATGTACCAGATAGGAAATTCTGTAAGATTTCATCTTCATTTAAAGCCT
Organism: Murina feae; assembly: GCA_004026665.1. Lineage (NCBI taxonomy): Eukaryota > Metazoa > Chordata > Mammalia > Chiroptera > Vespertilionidae > Murina > Murina feae. The sequence goes on along the minus strand of PVJC01029141.1, from coordinate 1,523 downwards.
ACATAGTAAGTTAGCAAGAGTTGAAGCATAAAAATGGCACTCTAGAATGTTTTTTCTTTACCCGAATTAGTAAGGGTAACGCATACGTTTTGTATGAGTTACACACATTTTTGTCCCTGCTTTTCATTTTCCCCATTGATAAAATACCCTAACCCATCTGGAGAGAGCTGGAGCTTGGCTTCATTTCCGTTTAGCAGCAGTTGTGCTCTGGGCAGTGAGGGGAGGAGAATGAGATGTCTCTGGAGTAATTGATTCCCCAGCTAATGACTGCTAGGCCGTGGGATAATGTTATATTTTTCTCCACGGTGGTGGATCAGAAGTTTGCAAGTGGACCCCTCTGAGAGTTTGCTTGGGGAACAAGATTTCCCAAAAGCATATCACTGTACAGAAAAAATTAGAATGGTATTTACAGACAGCTAAGAGGAGACAGCTTTTTAATCTTCCAGGGTTAAATTTGAATAAAAAAAATTAATCCCAGCATATAATCCTCATTACGTGGGTGATATGTATCTGTGCTAATTACTTTTATTTATGTGAAAGGCAGTTTAGAATGTGCTAAAATTTAAACCAAATGCATATATCTTTCCTTCATTTGGGCCATTTTGTATGTCCCATTTTCCAATAATTCATTTTATTCCAGGAAGAAGTCGAGATACGTGGCCAGAGTTAAGTATATTGGATATTAAGTCCGTGCTCTGCACATCAAGGCTATTTATAAAATGCTTTGTTTTGTCATCTGTCCTCCACATTCTCTTGTCTCTTATTCTATGTTCTTCTGTCCCTAAAATGCTAGCTATGACTCCTAAATTAATTTTCAAGTTTGTTTGTTTGTTTGTTTGTTTGTTTATTTATTTATTTATTTATTTATTTATTTATTTAGGTTACGGTTCTTTTCGATATTTGGTGTCATTTGGGGACTGTCTAATACAATGTCATTCACTCTGCTCAACCCCAAATTGTCTTTGTTCTTTCTTTGGCTGAGCAGAATATGTTGTGTAGCCTCTTTTATTTGTCTCCCTTAGACCCAGGGGAGCTGGAGGCTCTGAGGGGGGGGTCAGAGGCCCCTCCCTGAGCTGGCCCATCTGGGGGACAATCGCTGTTTCTGTTCCTCTCCTAGCTGAGGCTTAACTGCTTGTTGCTGGAGCCAAATCATACTCCTTAGAATAACTTCTTTCCTCAAACCTGAATTCATTCAAGTCACTAATTTTAGATGAACATGATTTTCTTAGAGATTAAAGAATGCTGTCTCCTTCTTTTATGGATGTGGAAACTGAAACTCAGATGGTAAATGGCTTGCAGAGGACACATGAGTATTGGTGGAGTAGAATGATTTAATTAGCAGAATTTTACCTCATGTTTATGACAGATTTAGAACATAGAAGTAAGAAGTAAAAATATAAATCTCATAAACCGAATAATAACAGTGAAACTCATGAACCTTTATTAGTCCTCATGATACCTTGAATATTAGTTTGCTAGAGCTGTCATAACAAGGTGACTTTAACAACAGAGGTTTATTTACT
>PVJC01029140.1:0-22023 GCA_004026665.1 Murina feae | reverse complement strand
AAAAGCAATGGAAAAAATACCCTCAGATGCGATTAACGACGACTGCCATGGTCTCTACTAGAGACCGTTCTGCTGTTGCCCCTCTCTCTCTGGCTGTGCTCTCGCCTGGGGCAGCCAGCACTGGCGAAAGGCAGAGGGGAGCGTGGCCCTCCGCCGACACCAGCCTCCGGGGAAGTTTCCAGCCTCCTCCGTGAAGCACGACGCTGGCTGGGGCTTGTGGGAGGCACATTCCTCTCTACCCGACGGCTGAGGTGCGAGTGTCATGAGTGGATGCTGAATTCTGTCAGGTGCGCTTCCTGCCCCCGTTGAGATGATCGTGGGATTTCGTTAAGGAGGCGCATCTCTGCGACCCATGGGGGCTGCTGGGTTGAACCCGTCTTGCACCCCTGGGACAAAGCCCACCTGTCCGTGGGGAACGGCCCTCACTGTGCTGCTGACCTCGGTTTGCTACTGTTCGATGGAGAATTTCTGCATCTGTATCCATCGGGACCTTGGTCTGTGCTTTGCTTACATCGTCCTTCCCTGGCCTGTGAGTGAGTCTCGGAGCGTCCCCTCTCCACGTTCCCACGTCTAAGCACCTGGTACAAGTCGCCTGGGGACCGGCCTGGCCCCGGCTCTCCTCCGGGGTTGGGAGGTCTGGTGGTTGGTTCCATCTCCTGACGCGGCAGCGGGTGGGTCTGCTCAGGGTTCCCGAGTCCAGGGGTTGACCCATCTGACCTGGGTCGTCGCACTTGTGTCAATTCTCAGTAGCGCCTAGAGCCTACATCCGTCCAGGCATCAGTTCTGGGATTTTAAGATTTTCTGATCTTGGTAATCTTTTTGGTGAAAAACCAGCTTAGCTCTGGCTGATTTGGCTCAGTGGACCAAAGGGTCCCGAGTTCGATTCTGGTCAAGGGCACAGGCCCGGGTTTCGGGTTCAATCCCCAGTGGGGGGCATGCAGGAGGCAGCCGATCCATGATTCTCTCTCATCACTGATGTTTCTCTCTCCCTCTCCCTTCCTCTCTGAAATCAGTAAAAATACTTTAAAAATAAAAACCCAGCGTCGTGTCATTGATCTTCCCTGTGTCTCTGACCTCGGTGGCATTGACCCCCTCAGTGTGTGCCGTCATTTCCTTCCTGCGAGCGTGGGTTTCCTTTCTTTCTAGTTCCTTGATGTGTAAGTGCGGGTTGGGTGGGCTCCTCTCTGCGTTTCTGCGTGTGCGTTTGTCACTGTGCACGTCCCCTGTAAGAACTGCTTCTGCAGCATCTGTGGCTTTGTGTACCGTTTCCATAGTCACTTGTCTCAAGCTAGTTCTTGACTTCCCCTTTGGTCTCCGCTTTGGAGAAGCTGTTGATCAGCAAGAGGCAGGGGCCAAAGAGAGGAAGGAGGTGCCATGGAGCCTGGGGGTCCTGCGGGAGGCGCTCTCAGCGGCCACAGCGGGGATGGTGCCCGTTATAGCCCCGAGAACAAGACGGGTTCTCTGTGTCCATAACAACAGCCACATTAGACAAGAGGGGAGTCGGGGGGGGGGGCGGGGGACGGATGGTTCCACGAATGAATGTGGGGAAATAAGGGAAATGGCACAGTCATCGGTGCAGACCAGATGCTATGCTGCGAGGGGGGAAGTGTGCGGAGAACCCGTCTGTGTGGCCCTGAGATGCTCGTCAGCACAGGGCGGGCAGGGACTTCAGGTGGAGAAGCCCCGTGGAAGCAGGTAGCCAGGTGGTCAAGGCCAACGCCACGTGGCCCGAGGCATCGACACCGCAGCCCCAGGGTGCACGTGGGACCCAGCAGACTTGTTCCGGCCCAGGGGCACCCCAGCACAGCCCCAGCCACATGCAGGGACCCTGTTCTCAGTGATGGCCCGTCTGCGCCACCTGCCCCAGGACGGCCGGGCCTGCGGGGAAGGGGGAGGCTTATTCGGGTGACACAGATCTGGAAACTGTATTGTTCTTCCAACGCTGGTTTTAAATTAGTTTGGAAGAGGTGCAGGGGCTGCAGGGGTCACACAGGGAAGAGTCAGTGCAGCGTTTCCTGCCCCAGAGGCCGAGCGGCAGGTGCTGTGAGGACGTGACTGAGGCCAGGGCTGAGGGTGGGCAGGGCCTGGGGGCAGCCTGTGCCCAGCTCCTCACCCGGTGCTCATCCATGCTGCCTGGTGCCCGCCCCCCGCCCTGTGCCCCTGCACCTCTGAGGCGGGCGCCCCTACCCACGGGAGGTGGGGAACGCTGCTTCCCTCCCTGTCCACACTGAGTGGCACTCTGACCCGTGAGCCCCTGGACAGGTGGCCAGAGCCCCCAGCGGGCAGAGGGCACCCACAGAAGTCATTCTCCTGGCTGCTGCGGGAGATTGGCTTAGAAATGGGGGGGGTGGGCACTGAGGAGCTGCAGGTGGGGTTCGAGTACTTCCAGCCACAGGACTCCACCAGCTTTCCAACCCACTCGCCTCAGGCCGGCAGGTAGAAGCAGCAAAATGAGCCCTCCGGTTACCTGGCAGCAGCCATCTGCGCGGCTAGGCTGGGGTAAATGGAGGGAGAGGGCACTGTCCCACCGACAGCCTTGGAAACTGTTTGGCAAATCTTCTGCCTCCGGCTCAGTGTTGTGTGTGCATTTGGGGTGAAACAACTAAGATAAGTGGGATCTGCTGTCAGCCCCCTCTTCCTCACCGCAGCCCGCAGTCAGGGTCCATGAACCCCGCCAGCCCTCCGTGGCCCTACAGGACCTGCCCGCAGGGGGAGGCCGGAGGCACTGCGGGGACCGCGGGACAGAGTCTGGAGGCCACAGGAGAAGCCAGGCGCCTTGAGTGTAGGACACAGAGTCACCACAGCCTCGAGCAGCTCGACCGCTGATAAAAAGGTCACTATCATGTTTATTGTATAAGGAAGAAAAAACACATCAGGGAAAACAGGTTAACTTATTTTTCATCGCAAGGATGGCAACAAAGTCCAGCTTGTGCCGCCAAACGGTTCACATGATCAAACCGTGTACAGCTTCGTGTGAACTGGTGACTACAAACATTTACCAAAGACATAAATCTCTTGTAAAAAAGCCGTTTTGAATATAGCAAAGCAGTGTCTTCTCGCACAGCAGCGTGAAGGAAGTTTCTACAGAGAAAGGAAAGCGTTGCATTTGTAAACCCCTTTTCCCATTCTCACAGCGTCTGGCTCCCTGGCGCCCACGGCAGGAGCCTCACTTCCTTGCTTACTGTGCGTCTCGTGAGCGGATGGTGCGCGTGGGAACGTATGGATGCCTGAGGGGGTGCCCTAGGGAGGGAAGCGGGGAACGCTGTTCCTTAGAACAGACCCTGATTTAGCCTCTAACGCAGGGGACGTCCGTAGGGCTCAGGAGATGGCGTTTGGGGTGGGGCCATGTGATGGTGGATGGGGACCCCCCTCCCTGGGGGGAGGGTCCTGAGGGAAGTACAGCGGCTGGAAGCTGTACCGGCCAGTGCAATTCACGCTAAGCTTTTTTTGTTTTTGTTTTTAGTAATAAAATACTTCCTCTGGATGGGTACATTTTTCTGGTGATGGTGTCATACAAAACGCACGCGTCTAAAAGGGTAAGAAATGGAGGTGCTGGGCGACCCCGCTAGTGTCCTGCCCAGTCGGGGTGGCGCCCACCGGCAGGCGTGTTCGTACGTGGCGTCAAGGTGAGGGGTGCGTCTCCCATCACTGGGTGTGGGACAAGGGGTAACAGTCTAGTTCGGTTCCTGGAAGCGCAGCCCCTCGCTCCCTGGCCGTGGATGTGGTGCCTGGCGTGGCCTTGTTTTAGGATCAGAAACCTGCATAGGAAGGAGGACTGTGGGGACAGTCGGAAAGCCATCTCGTAAGGCACACAGGAAAGAGACAGGAAGTGTGCGGGGACCGCCATCCCGTGGGCACGCGGGGTGGGGCGGGCGGCCTCCCACGGCCCGCTCGGTGGGTGACGGCGAGGCTCGTCGCGAGCCTCGCTGGGGGCTGCCTTGTCTCCATCAGGGGTGGCGTTACGGACGGGCCTGGGAGTGCGTACGTCAGAAAGAGGAGGACATTTAAAGGACAGCGAGTCCTCCCGAGGGAGCCCTGGGGGTGGACGGAGGGGAGCGCGCCCTCTCCCTTTCTGTCCCTTTTGGCCTCGATCAAGACCCTGGGGCGCGGGGCGGGCTGGCTCGCCCTGTGTCGGCCAGAGAGCCTGGCTGACGGTGTCCCCAGGAGTCCACGGGGGTGCACTTTAGGGGGAGAAACAACATGCTCCTCGTCAATGTCAAATAGAAAACAGCGTTTTGAACCCTCCTTTGAGTTCCTCGCGGAAAGTCCTATTTAAAACCGTTGGTAGATACATACATTACAGGACTTGGGATTTCGTTCATGGCACCAGCCCGAGACCTGGGACCCCCACTCACTCGTGGGAGAGGAAGGCTGTGGTGACACCCCAGCTGGGGGTGCGCTGACCTCGGGGTGGTGGGTCGAGCCTCGACCTGCACCCAAATCCCCCCAGAAGGGGCGTCTCCGTAACCAGCCACGTCGGGGGGTCCCGAGAGAAGACCCTGCCTCCACGGGCGCCTCCCTCACCGTTTCCCACGTGGGAAGCCTTTGAGCACCTCGATCTGGCCATTTTCTCTGTCAGTCAGGTCAGCTGCTTCTATAGTTTTTCCTCACAAAAGGCAAGTTTTAAAGAATGCCTTGTAAAACCCGTTACAACACATTTTCCACTTATGCAGGGTGAACTGAACTTTCTGCCACTTTGCTATTTATGTTCACATATAAATATATAAAGCAGCACACGGATCACAATGCACCAGCACACACTCACCAGGGAGGGAGGACCGCACAGTCCTCGCAGGGACTGGGCTAGTAATTACAACCCAACGTACATTTAACAAAATAGGAAATACTCAACAGTGAGTATTCTACTTAAGGATCTCGCCTTGTCCCCCAAATTGGCGGCAAATCCACAAAAATATACTTTTTAATCTGGTGACCATACAATACATAGGTACTTACGTTCCAAGGTGATAATATATTTAAGATGCTATGTACAGAAAGAGTTTGGCTCAACTTTTAATTTATATATAGAATAAGTGTTCATGGCTTTTTTCCCCCAAGGTTCTGCTTGCAAGATATTTTCCCCCTCTTAGAATAAAACTAAAAAGTTAAAACAAGATAAAGCTATTCTCAAAAATAAAAAACAAAAAAAAAAAACACAAAAAAATTAAAACATACAGCTTTGGCTTATATAAATAATTCATAGCAGAATGTTTTCAAAAGTAGTGAATATATTTTATATATAGTCATCAATTCATAAGGGTGTTTTCTTTCATATAAAATATACATGAGCTAAAATCTTAATTTTTAAGATACGACTGTAAAAAGAAACTTCTGACATATTCCAATTATAACTTAATATATTACTTTACTTCGTTAATGCTCTATCTCTCTAGGCTAGGGTTTTCGGCAGGTCTCATGCGGTTGCTAGTCTCTCTTATTGGCTAAAGATCACTCCTCGGACCCGATACACTTTTGCACGTGCAACACGGTCAGAGGCGGGGTTGCTCCGTGTCTGACGGCCAGCCCTTCCCCGTGGCCCCCTCGCAGAGCCCGTGCGGGGGGAGGGGGTGACACTATGTACAGTATTGCTTTCTGGAGCCTGCGCTGCTGTCTACGAAGCGTTTCGGGGGACACAGCCGCCACGGCGAGAGGGCTGCCCACGGGCCACTTTTCTCTGCAAACCGTCCCTTAGGGAACACGGAGCCCCGGGCGCCTGCGCGCACGGTCGCGCGGACCACGTCTGCAGACGGAGGCGTCGGCAGGAAGGGCCCGGTTCTGTGTCAGCAATGCACACCCCACACACTCACACACACACACATACATACATACATACGGGACGGGCGGATCTGTATGTATGTACATATAAATAGCGTTACCTCTCGTCCTGACCCCCTGCGCGCGGCAGTGCACTGCGGTCACACGCGCCGGCCGCGGGCCTAGGTCACCCACGTGTCCATCCGCATGCGCTTCACCGACGGGCTCTCTCTGTCCTCGGCGTTGGGGGGTCGGCCCAGCACCACCGGGGAGTGGAAGTCCCCCCGCGGGTCCTCCCGGTCGCTGCCGTCGTAGGAGCTGCTGGAGCTGCTCAGGCTGTCCACGGGGGAGCGCCCCACTTCCTGCCGGGGCTGGGGTGGCGGCGGCGGCTGTGGCTGTTGCTGCTGCTGCTGCTGGAAGCCCGACGGGGTCACGCGGTCCCGAGGAGGGGAGACGGGCTCCGACTTGATGCTCACGTTTTGGTTGGTGATGGAAAGGCTGGAACCCTGAGATAACTGCGCGCCAGACCTGCAAGGAAAAGGGGGGTCAGCGGTCCTGGGCGTTAGCCCAGGGTGAAGCGCCCTCACAACACCCCCGAGAAAGCCCACTCCCTGCCGGAAAGAGCCAACAGGCCGGGCAACCGCAGGGGCTGGTTCTGCCCAGACCCGGTGCCTGGCGGCCGGAGCCTCCAGTGGTTAGTGCGCAGCCGCGCGGGCCCCTCGGCTACAGGGACCGCACTCTGCTCCCCCTCCCTCCGGCCCTGCTGTGCTCACAGCAACTCAACAAGGCAGCCCACCCCCTCCCCCGTGAGCAGCAGCCTCAGGAAGGTAAGCCTGCCGGACGACAGCGGGGTACAGCCCCCCCTCCCACCGCAGGGCTATTCTTAGGATGTCCCTCCGAGTGGCAGAGCATAGGCCGAGGGCCCTGTCCACAACCCACTTCCCACAGGGTCACCGAGGGCCGCGGGGAGGGGGGCGGCCTGCCACGCTGTCCCCAGCTGCCCCCAGCTGCCCCTGGCCTGGTCGGTGCCTGCTGTGGGTGGTGTGTGGTCCGAGGAGGTTAGGCGTTGCCTGCGTGGGAATAACAAGGGCGACCGTGTCTGCCCAGACAGGTTCTCTTGGTGAGCTTCCTGGGGAGCAGGCGGGCAGATGACACCCCCCTTCGCCCCCCTCCTCCCCAGGAACCGCGCGAGCCCCGGGCCTGTCTGTCGGGGAGGGGCCTCAGGATGCTCAAGCTGCCTCTCTTCAGACAGGGGCGTCAGACACGGGAGGCGGGGGTGCCCGCTGCCCTCAGTCCCCCTAGACCCTCTGGGCATCCATCGCAGCCTGGCTGCCGGAACCCCTCCTGCGCTCAACCTCCAGGCTCACACAGAGCCTGCGAACAAGGTTTCCTCCAAACCTCTGGCCACGTGAACTCTGCAGGGGCAGGAGGACAGAGGCCAGGAAGCAGGGGGACAGCACCCCCGGCCCAGCTGGCGGCCGCTGCCCGGGACACGAGGGCCGGTCCTCGTCCTGCGGGAGAGTCGGTGGACGTCCGCAGAGCCAGGGGCCGGGGTACTCACACCAGGGAGCTGAGGGCGGCCGGGCCCAGGTGGTGCTGCTGCCAGGCGGACACCTGGCCCAGCGACAGCATGCCCGGGGAGTTGAAGCCCTGCAGGGCCGACAGGTCCGCGCTGGTCAGCGAGTAATCTGCAAGAGAGGGGCGGCCAGGCAGGTCACGCTTGGGGGACATTCACAGACCTCGCTCTCTCCCACGGTCTGGGGGGGTCGTGTCCGTAAACTAGGTTTCAATGTTGTGCCAAATGTTCATAGTTCACAAGTATCTCAACTTTTTGTGAAATGATAAATAATACAAAGGCCATTGCCCAAGGCTGTTGCTAGGCAACTTATTTTAAATACCCCCCTCCCTTCCACTAGCTCCTAAACACACACTCCCCACAGCTCCAGTGTCAGCAGAGCTCCGTGCCCTGGACAGTCCGTGTGTCACCGCACACTCGCCCCACTGCTACAGGGCGGCCGTCACCTTGATGCCAAGTCCATGAAGCGGCTGCCCCGTCAGCTCTCACGTCTCCAGGGGCGTGGAAGAAGTTACCATGTTTTAAAAGCAGCTGGAGGGGGCTTTCACAGAATCCAAAAATGTACCTGGATCCTCGGAAAGCCCTGAACAACGCAGGGATCGTGAGAAAGAGGAACGAAGTGGGAGGAGTGACCCGACAACCCCACCACGGCTGACGTGCAGGCGCGCAGCTAGAAGCCAGGCCTGTGTGCCAGCGACAGGACCAAGGACACAGGAGCTCACGCTGGGACAGGCGGTCACAGCACGGGGCCTGGGAACAGGACCACCCGCTGCCCGACAGGAGCAAATAAACGGGTGAGGACTTCAGCGTCAGGCTCCTAAGCTAAGAGCCCAGAAGAACAGGCGGTAAACCTGGCAGAGCCCCAGGCGGGACACGTCCGGCTGAACGTGGGCCGAGGGCGTGCAGATGCCAACAGGCCTCACGCATCACCCGACACGCAGGGCAGAACTGCACGAGGCACCGCCTCGCCCGCCATCAGTCCTCCACCAAGTGCGGGGAGGGCGCTGAGAACAGGGAGCCCCGAGGCTGCCGGTGGGAGCGCAGGTGGCGCAGCCGCTGTGGGGAACTGGAGTTCCCTCAAAACTAACAGTGACGCGGACTAGGACCCAGCAGGTCCACCTCCAGGCTTAGATCCCGTGTCAACAACTAAACACACAAACTCAGGAGGAAAACACGCCTCTGCTCACTGCAGTGTTTGCAGCCCCGGTGCCATCCGCAGGGGAGTGGGTGGTCGGGCGGTGGCACATCCACACCGAGGAGCGCCACCCGCCATGAAGGAGGCGTCTTCCCTGTGTGACGGCAAAGGGGGCCTGGGAGGGACTGTGCCGAGTGAAGGAGGTCACACGGATGTGACACATGATTTGACTTGTATGTGGGATCTAAGGAGCAGAATAAACACAGCAGATTGACAGACGCGGAGACAGACTGGTTGCCGGAGGGGTAGGGGGGTGGCGAAGGGAGGTGGCAGTTGCAGGGCAGTCCTGGGCCAGCGCGGGCCAGCGCCAGACGCGTCTGTAATGCGACACGGACGCTCAGTGCCGGCAGGGCATTGGGAACATCGGATCAGTCTGTAAAGTGTGTGACTGTTTAGCCGCATGCTGTCCGCCTGGACCCAGTACAGCACGATGTGGGATGTCAATTGTAACCGGAAAAATAAAATTGAAGAGCTAAAAGCAGCCGAGCTGAAACAGATTCTCTCTTGTACTGTCCCACGGTCCCTAGGAACGCCCACCCGTCCCCACGGAAGGTGGGGTGGGGGGCCCATCACACTGATGCCTTCACAGGGACCCCTCGAAGCCCACAGCTGTCCTTCCGCCTCTGACTGCCAAGCCTTCCACCCACGTGACCTGTGCATGGGGTGTCTCCGCGCACCTCCTCCTCCACGCCCGCTCCCCTTTGCTCCTCATCGCAGCCGCCTTCACCTCCTTGCTCGGCCCTCAACCGGGGGTGTCACCCCGACACCTCCCTCCCCCGTCCGCCTGGTTCTAGCTGCCGTCTCCCGCCACTGCCCTGGCCCCTGCGCAGCTGCAGCCACAGCGAGGACCCCTCCCTGCCCAGCCCTGTGGCTCCCATGTGGCCTCACACCCTGCGCCCTCCCGGCCCGGGTCACGCACTCCTGCAGGCCTGAACACGACGTCATGGGTCATTCCAGTGTCCCTCTGTCTTTCTCCCCCTAGCCCAGCGGTTCTCAACCTGTGGGTCGCGACCCCTTTGGGGGTCGAACGACCCTTTCCCAGGGGTCGCCTGAGACCATCCTGCATATCAGATATTTACATGACGACTCATAACAGCAGCAACATGACCGTTATGAAGTAGCAACGAAAATAACGTTATGGTTGGGTCCCAACAGGAGGAACTGTATTTAAAGGGCCAGAAGGTTGAGAACCGCTGCCCTAGACCCTAAGTTCCCACTAACCACGCCCTCTTCCATGAAAAACCCGCAGGAAACGCTCAGTAACTGGTCTACCTCTGACCTCTCAGGTTTAGGATGTGCCATCCCCCGCCGAGGGGCACTGAGAGAGGAGGCCTAACGCCGGAGGGAGGGAGGGAGGGAGCCGCTCGGTGGGGGCAGAGCTGGCGGGCGGGCCCCGGGGGCACACGGAGCGAGTGCCGCCTCCTGACTCCCAGGTCCGCAGGGACAGGCCTTCCCCGAAGGAGGTTAACACGAGGGAGACGGCTTGTTTCAGGGCCTGGAGGGGAGACGCTGTGCTGGTCGCAGCAGGACAGGCTGCAGGACGGGCCCTCCTGGCAGCTGCTGTGCCTGTGGCTCAAGGTCCCGCGGGGAAGTCACGCACTGGCCGTGTCTCGTCTGTACTGTCCTAGCGAGCGGCTGTTTCCAATGCAAATGGGAGTCTCAAAAGCTGGCAGTCATGTGTGTCCATGCGTGTGTGTATGACAGTCACAGAAGCACACGTGGGTCACAGAACAAAGGCGTGAGCTGCTTACCTGTGTTGTAGGCGGTGGGCATGGCCGAGTACACGAGCCCCTGCGGGGGCAGGCTGGGCGTCGTCACGGACACCACGGGAGTGGCGAGGGGCTGGGAGGCCTGGGAGCTGCTGATTCGCTGGGTGCTCTGGGGGGAGAGGGGAGGTGTTGTTACGAGGAACCTGCGCAGGCTGAGCCATTAAAAAGAACATCCCCCTGCAAAGGGCCACTTCCTGCAGCAGTGACGACATGGGACCTTAAAGGTAGATGCTGGTGGGCAGATGGGAGCGTTCATGCTGAGGGGCACATGTCTGCAGCGATGATTCACTCCCCTCGCCTTCCTCACACAGAACTGCCCGCTGTCAGCCACACCTGAGCGCCGGCCCTGCCCTGTGAGCGTCAGTGAGGCCGGAGGCACGGCTGCTGCCAGGCCGCCCAGAACCGACGCCGGTGGGTTTTCAATGCCGCGGCCAGCCAGGCACTCGTGTCCAGGGCACAGGACCAACCACTTCCCAGCCGGGCTCCTCCCTGGGGTCCTGCAGCTGGCGTGCGTGTACTTTGTACATTAAGACTGTGTTGTAGGGGATGGACAGATTTCCCATGTGCCTCTGCTCTCCTACACGCGTGCCCTCCCTCGTTACCCACATCTCCCACCCGTGGGCCCACGTGTAACAGCAGATGCCGACACGCATCGCTCGTCTCCGCCCGGGGCTGAGTGCGCAGGGCAGCTGCCTGCCGGCGCCCATCCCCACGGTCCCGCCCGCACGGCGCACCAGCAGGACCAGCCGTGCAGTTGGCACAGGGCGAGGCTGTCCCTGTCCCGTGTGTAGGAGCAGCCGCTGCTTCTCGCCACCGTGGCTACGGGAACCCTTTCCAGAGGCCGGGGCAGAGGGACCGGCAGCCCACGCTCCTGCGGCTCAGCGGCTGAGGGGGCAGGGACGGCCTGTACCTGACCAGCCATAAAGGCACAGTCCGTGCCCCGAGGACGAGGCACCGACGGGCGGGCTCCTCTCGCCTCTTTCCAAGTGCTGTCTGCGCACAGGTGAGCCTGGGGAGGCCTACGGACCGAACAGGGGTCCCTGGCTCAGGAGCCACATCTCAGCTCTTCCTGGTTTGTGTTTCCTGAACCATCTTAAGGCAGAGAATGTGGGAAACGCATTCAGGATGGGGGTACGCTGCCCGGGTTTCGTTGCAATCCACCACCTCGCAAGCACTGGGAATCGTTCCCGCCCCTGAATGTGGGGGCCCGGAGTCAGCAGGAGGTACAGCTGGTCTAGAACCGGGGTCTCGGCCTGGCTCCAGACACCTCCTTCCTCACTTTGGGCCAAAGCCATCAGGATTCTACTCTCAGTTCAAACTCTACATTCTGGCAGGTGGCGCTTGGCGCTGTGACTTCCGGAACCACTAGAGGGCGACGTATTGCTGGGTAATTCACAGGGACACGTTCCTGACATCAACTGAAGGGTAAATAGTGAAATCTAATCTAAATTATTTGATCTCGAATTGTAAGCTTCCACTTGGTAATCATTACTGTATCACTAAGTATTTTCCCAGTAGACAGTCCACATCTGCACATGATAGAACCCGATACAATGACAGCTGAGTGGTGTATGGAAGTTAACCAATACAAACCACATCCTAATCTACGAGAGGAATCACTAAGTTAAACACAGAATGAGCTCCAGTTGTAAAATAAACAGACTGTGTACAACACGCCAGCATGCACACACAACCCCCCACACACGTGTATAAATAAAACCAACAGATGCCATTCTCATGCTTTCATGCAACCTGACCCCGTCCATGCTAAAAACGAGGCATTTTCAAGACTGCATCCCCTACAAGTCCTCTAATTAGCAGCTGATTTGGAATTCGTCTGACCACTTCTATGAGGTTTGGGTTTTAGTTCTCAAAGAAGAAACAGCAACTGAAAGTTATTTTTAGTCCAACTTACTTTCTAGAAGAAAAGCAAATAGAAATCGTGTTTTGGAAAAAAGGGTATTAATGGCTACTTTTCCTGAGAATGAAAACCTTCTGGTCGGAAGGAGTAAATGTGTGTGCAGGCACTCACAGGCAGCCCCGCTGGCACACAGGGAGCCCCTTTGTGGTGCGGGCTGCTCCGCGCACAGCGGAGTGATCCCAGCTCTGCACAAGGGGGCCTCGCCAAGGATGATGTCACCATCTTGAAAGAAAGATAAGTGACACACGGCCACGTGACACAGGCTGAGGAACTCTGACTATGACGGTGAAGTCATCTTCTAAAAATATGCTAATACTTGGGCAACTCTACACGGCACTTTGCGTGTTTCCTTAAAAGCTCTAACAACTGCCTCCTGATCGTGGACAGCTGTTGTTTTAGTCCAATGTTCCCTCCAACAAACAAAAGGGACCAAGATTCACAGTTAGGAATAAACTGGGCACCACGTCACCAGTAGCTTTAGCTGTTCAGTGTCTCAATCGTGTTTGATAAGAAAGAAACCTGTGCGGCAGAGGGAACATTGGCTGTAAAAACACCCGCGTTAGCACTTTCCACCTCTCGCTGTGACAGACACCCCACTCACCAGCTCCAACTCCTCTTCCTCCGACTGCACTCGGCACAGAGAGGGAGAAGAGAGTTACAAGCGTGGAACTCAGAGGGCAAGTCGGTCTTTAGGAAAACGTTACGCGGACGCGAGCGGGCGCTGGAGACCCTACAGGGATCGCTGCAGAGGCAGCACCCAGAGGCGAATGACTGGGAAGATGCCTGTCCACTTCCCCAGGGCCAGGGTTCGAAGGCGTGTCTCCCCGACACCACCCACCCTTCTGGCTGCTTCCGCCACAGGGTTTGAGGGGCTCTGGCCGGCCGGCAGGACTCAGTAGCATCTGGGTGAACAGCCCTCCTGTGCTCGACTCCGCGCCTGGGCCCTGGCTCTTGCGTACGCGCCCCTCCTGCTGCCTGCCCCCCACCAGCCCAGGGCAGCTCCCGGGTGCATGAGCTGGTGCACAGGATGGGGGCGCCCACCCGCGTCAGTTACCCCAGCGCAGAGTGACTGCCTGACGCCGACAGCATCTCTCTCACTTACGAAGCCTCAGATGGCGAGGTCAGCGGCCACCCAGCCCCGAGGACACCTGGCGCCGGCAAGCGGCTGCCACACTGCGCGTCTAACGTCTTTTCTACAGAGACCGGGGGGACAGACACCCTCTCTCTGCTTCCAGACACAGGGTTCAGAAGCGAGCGAGGCTGGGGCTACACGGGCACCACCACGGCTGGGCCAGGAGACTGTATTCTTTATGGACTCAACTGGGAAGGTGTTTATTAAGAAATAGACAAAAAACTTACTTGCAGAGTAACCCATTCCCGTCTCTATGCATTCTTCCCTGTTCCACAACAGCGCTCCTCGGGGTGTGGAACTTTCTAGCAAATCACAGTGCTTCCTCACAGAGAGGCAGGCACAGCACATGACTGAGGGAGGCCCCCAGAGAACAGTGAGCTCCCCCTCCTGGGCTCTGGCTTTCGGTCGCCATGACACAGGTTTAGTTCCTGGTTCTCCACACTCTGACCTGCGTGCTTACAACTGACTTGTTCCTTCTCATGTGAACTTCACGGAGAAATAATCGTTAGGAACAAGTCGGGATTCTGGGGAAATACAGACATTCTAAGAAAACACAGACCGGGCCCGGCCAGCGTGGCTCCGTGGTTAAGCATCCACCTAGGAACCAGGAGCTCAGGGTTCGATTCCCGGTCAGGGCACAGGCCCGGGGTTGTGAGCTCGATCCCCAGTAGGGGGCGTGCAGGAGGCAGCCGGTCCATGATTCTCTCTCATCATTGATGTTTCCCTCTCTCTCCCCCTTCCTCTCTGAAATCAATAAAACTCTGTTTTTTAAAAAAGGAAATACAGACCGAGTGTGTGCAGGAGCGAAACTGAAGGGAGAGGCACGTACCAGGGGCGGCATCATGCCCTTGCTGGATGGAGGGATGACGACGCGAAGGTCTGGTTTCCGACTGTTCATGCCAAGATTGCCGCCACCTGGAGGGGGGGGAGACTTTGTAGGCATAACTTTGCCTAAGCTATTCGCACCCGTAGTTCCAATTAAATTTGGAGAAGCTCTTGAGTTTACAAAGCCATTCCCTGGAAAAGAGAAATATCACTCATTAACACACATCATCCACATACTTGGGTGTGAGTGGGAAGCAGGCTTCCCCCAGTTCTGATCTCACATGAGTTCTGTGAGAACGCTCGTTAGTAGCTCGCCATGTGCCCTCGAACATTTGCAAATAAGCAGAGGAACTTGACCAAAGTGTGAAATGGATGTAATGCGTGAGCTCAGTGTCCTGCTGGATTTCACAAACCAGAACAGATGTTCCCAAGATGGACACGGAGCCACAAAGACCAGGAAGCAATCCCGAGAAAGCAAACACAGGGGCGCCCCGCTGCCCGGCCTCACTAGGGCACAGGCTGTGGAGTCCAAGCAGCAGGCACTGGCTAAGAGCTGGCATGGGGGCACATGGAACAGTGGAGGCGCCCCCACGGGTGCGGGCTGTGTGGTCAACGAACCCGTAACGAAGGCGGCAAGAGCACACCATGGAGTAAAGGCAGCCTCGTTAGGAAGCGGTTTCGGGGAAACTGGACGGACACGTGCAGAACCATTACACTAGCCGCCAGCTCACACCACACCCAGCTGAGCAGAAAGAAAACATTCGCAACAGTGACGTCCAAGTTCCTGGAGGGCTGAGCGGCCCCCGAATTCCCCGCTGGACTTGGCGTTGGCACAACTGTAGCGACGTCTCGGCCCCCACACCGAGCTGCCTGCGCGATGTGGACGTAACCTTCACACCCTGTCGGGTGTGGCACACACGGGGGGAGGGTTTAGGAAGAGAAAATCTACATGGTCTTCACGCAGCTTTTCCTCGACTGCCCAGGAGCAGGAGCAGGCACACTGCCGAGGTGGGAGGGCAAAACTACACTTAGAAAAGGGCGGGAGCACACAGTAGGGGCAAAAGCGACACACTAAGGGCACGCATGGAGCTTATGAGGAGACAGACAGCTTGGCACGCGCAGGCCTGGGGCTGTGGCAACGGCTGAGCCGGCTGCACGCACAGTGCGTGACAGAAGGCAGGCGTCTGGGCAACGGTGGGGAAGGAAGGGACAGGTCACCGAGTCCACGCTGCTCCACGACCCTCAAGGTGACAGCAGCTGTTGGCTCTGCTCCTCCCCTCCAGCACAGCCACACAGACAACTTTCCCACCCAGCGAGGAGCAGCGCGCGTGCACGCACACGCACACGCACAGGCACACGCACCGACGGGGAGGCCTGCGAGGACCTGTGTCTGCCACGTGCTGAACACGGCCCAGAACGCTCCTCGCGCCCCACACCATCCTGGGAAAGGCAGTGTCAGGCCCCGGAGCGCCGCAGCGAGTTGGGACAAACACCCATGCGACTGCACGTGTCTCGCCCAAGAGCTGTGGTGCTGCTGATGGGGCCGCTTTAATGTCATCAGCGCTTCTTGCGTGAAACAGAAACGTCATTTATAGCTGCTTAACGCGTATGTAGCGCCTGGCAGTTCATGAGACGTTTCAGGAACAGAATGTAAGGAACTGGGTCACCTGACAAATGGACATATCAGTCCTGAAATTAAAAGTATATGTGACTAGAAAGAGATGGGTGAGTCCTTGAAGGCAAATGGAAGAAAACGGCACCTCAATGCGTCTGCTGTAACAGAGCTTGGAAACGCCACGCGACTTATTTACAAGAGACACTGACACGCGAGGTTTCCCAACAGGACAGAGTGCGCTTCGCTGGCTCCTAACCAGGCTGTTTCTTAGTCGTGCTGGGACTGGCGCATCTCACTCAGCTGTTGCTCAGGACGTCAGCGATCCTCCCGCCCGCTCACTCTCACCCCACCCCCACCCCCACCCCCTTCCCGGCCTTCTGGCTTCTCCAGAACTCGGCCTAGTGGCCCACAACCAGTGCGTCTGTGCGACTTCGCCTGCTGTGGCTGGGTGTCAGGGGCCCTCAGAGGCTGTTCCCTGCCTGCTGCTCCCATCAACCCGAGGGGACGTACTGGACCCCGGCTGCCGCTCCTCAAGCGAGCCATGTCCTGCCCTCAGGGGCTTCGGAAGCAGGACTGTTAGGAAAAGTCTCCCCTCAGCCACCCCAGCGGGCGGAGCTGGGCTGTGAGTCGGGCAGAGACAACCGCCAAGCAAGGCATCTGCACAGGAAACACCTATGAGATCCTTTCGGTCCGAGTCGGGAAGGGTTACGAGGAACCAACAGGTGTCGGGCCAGCGCGAACAGTGAGCTCGGCAGCACTTCCCGCGTGAGGAAGGGCACGGATGGGCACTCACACCTGAGGGGTGACGGTCCCTCCAACATGCGACGGGTGCAAGGAGGGAGTGCAGAACGTCCTCAAGAAGCGCTCCCCCTCTTCCCCTGGGGATGCTATGAGGCCGTCCCGCTGGACAGGGCGGCTGGCACCCGGGGTCCAGGCAGGAGGGAGGGATGGGAGCGCGCAGGGGACGGGGACGCGAGATGGTCTCAGGTGCCCCACTCCTCTCTGACATCGATAAAAAGGTATTTATAGAAACTACAGCGAAGAAAACAAGGCCCGCCCAGGGAGGTGCCGCTGAATGCAGTGGGAAGGCTGCTCCAGCCTCAGGCCCTGGAGGGGAGGGGAAGGGAGGGGAGGGGAGAGCGAGAGGAGCAGCGCGGGGCCGAGCAGCACAGAGGCAGCGCCGAGCGCACAGGGCGACAGAGGAAGGCCTGTGAGTGCCTGGAAGCACACACCCAGGGTGAGCCCTGACGGCGAGCGGGGGGCCTTTATGCGTTTCTGCACATTAATGACCCATTTAAACAGACCCCACAACCGGTCTTACCCGTTTAATTCCACTAAATAGCATTTAACACGGTGGCAGAGATAACTGGGCATCTACTCCGACGTGAGGTCACTCTGTTTGGTAGCGTGTCTTACTAATGAGCCTGTTTATTTCTCTTCAGCGTAAATCAAGTTATTCACCATCTCGTTTCCTTGAGAAGCGGATTGCGTTTCTGTGAGTGAGTGGATGCATGGGAACGGCCCAGGAAGGGCCCCCGGCAGCAGTACTGGGGCAGAGGGGCACCTGCGTTCCCTCTCCAGTCACCGGGACGATACTCACGGAAGGAAGACCGGGAGGCCTCAGTGTGACGGCAGCCCGGAGGCACACACTGTCCCTGTCACTCGGCCCCCGTGCCGCATTGTCATGGGAAGACCAGTCCCTCTACCAGGCTCCTGGGCGGGGCGGGCACACGATGGGAAGGGTTTAAGCCGCCAGTCCTCTTGGGAGGGTCCCAAAGTGAAAAGGCAGGTGGCTGCGGCCACGACACAGTGAGAGTGTTCTGCCCCCGCGCTCGCTTCCCTGTGCCCCGCCGAAGCGGCCGCCATTACCTCCCTGCAGCTCCCAGACCACATTGCCCGCGACATCGGATGGGTCGGGATCCGTTAGTCTCATTTGGGGAGAAGAGATGCTATAGAAAGCGTCTTTAACAGTTTTGACGTGGAGGCTGTACTGTGGCGACTTAGACTTTAGGAAAGAGTAATGCTGCTGGGAGGAGGCTCTCCACAAATAACCGAGTCACTGAACTCCAGGCCAAGGCGAGGGGTGACACGGGGAGTTCAGGAAGAGGCAGAGGAAGACGTACCCTCAGAAAGAAACCACGTCTACACGGGAACGCCACGCACCCCTTTCCCTCCTCATGGGCAGAGGCCTGTGGGAGGGACCGTTCCCTTCACCACGGGCGGCAGGTGCTACAAAGCGTGCGTAGGACCCACTCACCGACGGGGCTGCTCCCGGCTCCATTGGGCACCGCGAGGTCCGACGAGCTCAGCATCCCACCTGGGAGGGAGAGGGGAGAGGACAGGGGTGAATAGGAACCCGCCTCCTTGTCAGCATATGAAGTGATACACAGAGGTGGCCCGCTCCATGCCTACGGGACACGAGGCCGGTCTGACCTTGGCATTGACGGGTAACACACAAAGGTTAAGTGACAGACCATCACTACCTAAATGGTAACTCAAGTAAGGCTAAAAGTAATAACCACCATAATAGAAGCACAATATAAATAATACAATAAATAATAATGCTGAGAGAAACTGTCGCACCCTCCCAGCCGCCGGCCTGCTCTGCCCGCCCTGCCTGTGCCCGCCTTGCAGGTGTCAGGACAGACAGCGCACACTGTTGGGGGGAGCAGCGCTCACGGAGCACTACCCACTGAGGGAGGCGTCAGTGCCCCGCAGGTTCTGCTGAGTAATGAGTGCATTTGCGCTGGGAGAGATGCAGAAGCATGAGCTCCCGTCAATTAAGTCTGTTCCGCTACTGTCAACAGGATGGCCCCACAATCTTAAATCTCTGCGCACGGTGCCCTGCCTGTCCACGCATGGCTGTCCCAAGGAGGAGGGCTGAGAGGGGGCGGGTGGTGTATACTGCTCCTGGACCTGATGCAGTGCTAGAGCCACAGCCGATTGTCAAAAAATACTTCAGCCCGGCCAGCGTGGCTCAGTGGTTGAGCATCATCCTGTGAACCAGGAGGTCAAGGTTTGGTTCCTGGTCAGGGCAGACACTGGCTCAAACCCCAGTAGGGGGTGTACAGGAGGCAGCCAATCCATGATTCTCATCACTGATGTTTCTCTCCTTCCTTCTCCCGTCCTCTCTCAGGTCAATAATATGTTTTTTAAAATACTTTAAAAGAAAGCCAATGGTTTATTAAAACAACAGAAGTAAGAGTAGCAGCATTAAGAACTGCTTAGGGAATCAGCTTGGTTGGTTTGTTTTTTACCCTTTTGTTTTGTTTTGTTTTGTTTTTTACTCTTTTTGATCAAGAGCTGCCAGAACAGCCATCACTACCTACCCGCGCTGCCCGTGCTGGGCGGCCGCTGCGGGGCGCCGGGGGACACGGTCCTGTGCAGCGCGGCCTGCGGCGGCGAGAGCATGCCCGAGTCTGCCAGCGCGGAGCCGGCGGCCAAGGCCGGGGACACGAGGGCGCTCGCGGGGCTGGTGTAGGACAGAGCGCTCGGGCTGCTCACAGGGACCGTGACCGACATGGAGAAGTTCTGAGGCGGCAACCCAGGCTGTAAAGAAAGAACAAGGAGAGAACCTGTTGGTGTCACTTCCATCCACGCAATCGCATTCACTCACGAACCTCACTAACTGGTTATTAAAAGCAGAGGACCGGACAGATCCTTCTAAATCTCCAACTCGCAGATGTAAGCGCTTTCCTTTAGAATTTATTTAAACAGGAGTATGTCTGACATGAACCTTGTCCATTTTTCATGTATTAATACATATATTCTGAAATAATGTGTATGTTATATATTTCAGACACTCAGAGATGAAAAAGTCAACCTAACATTGAAGTACTATGGTCCGATTTAGACATTACAAAACATATCGAGTTACCAAGTAAGCATAAATCATCATGTTAATGAAACCAGTTCAGTAACATTACATTTCACTGGGAGATTCCCATTATAATAAAAAGGGCAAAGCGTGTACAAAAAATGATAAACTTTATAGAATTTCAGACATTATAAGTAACCCTGGAATGATTTAATTGACATTCTTAATGGACAAAACTAAAAACAACAATTAAGTTACGTATGTAGCACAAAGCAATCATGTAAAAGAGAAAAAAATCATCTAAACAATAAAATTAACAACTGACAATCTCTCTAAATTGTCTGATGATTAAATTATAACGATTGTCAATTCTATCTTCCTTCCCACCAAACAGTCCACACCCCCTTTAAAACAGTTTCTATTTTCCTCTCATTCCTGCAGAGACCATTTTCAACAGATGTGTTAACCATGAAGAATAACAATCCTCTTTAAAATTTAAAATGAGACTTTCTCTCAGACTTTTTAGAAGTGATTTGCAAAGTAAGGAAACACGGCTAATTCCAAGTTGGAAGAATACAGTTTGTATATTCTACTCAAGAGTTTATTTCAGGTAGAGAATTATTCACGGACAGACACAAACAAAGGACATGAGAGTTAAATGTTCTGAAAGGTAAACACTTGTTTACACCATATTTTTTGCAGCTTAACACTGACTTGCAGGGTTACCACCATCCATCTGAGGGGAGAAGGAATTTTCCTTTTTGTTTGCTATGGTTTTGTTTTTAAAGACAATGCTGGTGTTAGCACAGAACTGTCTCCTTACTCTCGTTCCCGAGTGGCTTGTGCAGTGCAGGACTGCTCTGAAGAAATAGCCCAGGATGCATGGCACACTCAGGGCCCAGCTTTAGGGGCATTAACTCTGACGGTGAAGTATCAGCCTCAGAACCAGTTTGTCCCGTGAGGCCGACAGGACACTCACGGCATTTGAAACCCAGGCTCAGAGGAGCTGCCTGAGGAGCCCTGGCCCACGGGGCTGCCCGGGAGAACTCTGAAGAGCTGCCCAAGGAGCATGCGCTAGAGGAAGGCCGTCTCCTTGTGGCTGGAGGTGTGGGCACGGACAGAACGGACGGCTCTCCACGCTGCTTCCCACCCCGAAGTGGAACTGGGGCTCCCTTCCTCGGGGCCCACAGGCTCAGCAACGCACAGGAGACGTTGCTGAGTGGTTTGAAGACATTTACAAAGAGCCAGACAGTGAGCGGCTGCTATTACAGCAACTGCACAACGTGAGTGAAAATAATTTTGAGCCCAGCAGCTGGGCTCAGTGGTTGAGCGTCAACCTGAGAACCAGGAGGTCACAGTTCAGTTCCGAGTCAGGGCACACGCCTGGGTTTCGGGCTCGATCCCCAGTAGGGGGCGTGCAGGAGGCAGCCGATCCATGGTTCTCTCTCATCATTAATGTCTCCCTCTCCCTTCCTCTCTGAAATCAATAAAAATGTATTTTAATAATAATTCTGAAACACCAAAATTTTTTAATTAATCTGTCCATTTTATACCCCATAGTCTCAAGATCTATTTAAAGTGCATGAAGTATTTTTTAAGTCCTAGGAGGGAGAGGGCAGTCACGTGCACTCTACAGTCAAAATCGCTGAAACTTAGAGCTGGCGAGACCTTAACCGTGATGTGAGGCAATTCACTCCTTTACTGGAAGGAAACTGGAATCCAGGACGTGGTAGGTGCCTTGCCCACAGGTACAGGGCGCAGTGGGGAGGGAGCCTGATTAGAATGTTTCTCCTCACGTCTATGTTTAAGGCGCTGAGCATGTATGATTTCAGCAATTCTGACCTCAAGTTCTATGAAGTAAAATATGCTTTCTTCCCTCCTCCTCCTCCTCACTCCGTCACTGAAAATAAGATGCGTGGTCAGTCTCTTCATGCACGAGTTAAAAGCACAAACCAGACGTTAGTACTCACTGCGATCTTATGATTCCGCATCATATTATCAAACTCCTCATTAATTTTTTTATACTTCTCCTCTGTATGTGGCGTTAGCACATAGGAAGTATCGGGGTCGGGGCTGTCACACCCTCGCTGCTCCTTCTTGTTCAGAGCCTAAACGGTGAAGTTAACAAAAAGGATCAACACGTCACAGGAGAGGCGGAGGCAAGTACTTACAGGGCCGCGTTTGAAAATAAAATCACTCTCTTCAGTTAGTTTGCTGAATCTGTCCTCCGAGAGTGGACTGTGCTCAAAGTAATCGTCAGCATCAGGGCTCTCACAACCATTAAGGCCTTTCTTTCTTAACGTCTGAAATACAATTGGAAAGTTCACACACACAGGATACTGACGTGCCGCGAGGTTTTCTGTACAATCGACTACGAGCACATGGACTCGATTCCTCGGTGAAGCAGGAGCGAAATTCG
>PVJC01029139.1:0-22092 GCA_004026665.1 Murina feae | reverse complement strand
GGGGTAATTGATACACTGTTCCTTTAAGGCGGCCTTCTAACTACTAACGAAGCCTCCCCTGCCTCACCTCGCAGGGTCTATAATGAAACAATTGTTACTTTTCCTGGTTAGGCCGGAGCTGCTCTTTCCTTCAGCTCCGGAGGATTCTATGATTGTTACAATGTTTCAAAAAGCTGTGTTTCGCTAGAGGCAGTTTAATAGGAGCTGAGCTGAGGGGCGCAGCTTCACTTTCGCTTCTGCCGCAATGGAAAGGGCTGTTTACTCAGGTCCGTGAGTGGCGGCCGCCATGTTGGCTAGGCTAATTTGCATACAGCCGCTCTGATTGGCTGGTGGGCGTGGCTTACCCTGTCTCGGAGAAACGGTTAATTTTAATATTTCGCTTTTATTAGTTTAGATTGTTCCAATTTCTCTTACTACTGTTTTATAGTTTTCTGTGTAGAATATTTGCATATATTTCATTAGTTTTATTTGTAGGTATTTTTAAAATTTTTACACTATTGAAAAGAGTATCTTTTAAAAACTATTTTCTACTTGCTTACTGCTATAATAGAGAAGCAAAATTAATTTTTGTGTATTGAATTTGTATATAGCAACTTGTTTTCCAATCAGGAAAACATAAACTATTCTAAGTATTTATTACAGAGAAAACTTAATATAAGGGATTTATAACACCGGAGATGGAGGAATTGAGAAATAGAAGAAGAGAGGTAAAGAGATAATCCTATCTAATAAAAGAGTAATATGTAAATTAACCATCACTCTGAGACAAAGATGGTGGTGCCCATAGCAGCAGGGCAGGATGCTGGCAGCGTAACCCTGGCAACATGAGGCCAGCAGGCATTGCCTCAGCAACCAACAACCTGACAACTCATGAGCATGTCTGGAGCAGGAAAGGCCGGAGGCTACACAACAGCAGAAGGCCTGCTTTCCAGTCCCCTAGGGAGGATCAGGGAGCAGTAAGGGCTGGCCCCGCTGTGAGACAGAGAGCAGGTGGGGTTTTCCCTGCTTCCCAGTGGCTATTGCAAGATGGGGAGCAGGCAAGCCTGGCAGGCAGACAGCACCCAGCCCTGGCCACAGCTCAAAAAAGAGAACAACATGCAGGGGATGGCAGGAGTCTGAGAGATCAACACAGCGGGGTACCTGCTCCAAGCCTCCATGGTGTGCCTGGGGGCAGGCCCCCAGCAGATAGACACACACACAGGGCGACTGCTCTGAGCCTCAGATGTGGCTGCGGGCAGTTCCTCAGTGGTGACACACACACTCACACACACACACACACACACAGCGCCTGCCAGACTGGGGCCATCAGTAGAACATCCACTGAGGGGTTCCAGACTGTGAGAGGAGTCAGGCTGGGCTGAGAGACCCCTCCCCCCATGTACGAATTTTGTGTACTGGGCCCTTAGTCCAACTTATGAAAGAGCAGTAAGATGCTTACACTTCTAGACTAGGGGAATAAAGAAAGAAGATAGTATTATTGAATACCAGAGACCAGCATCACTCAGCAGAGATGGAACCGCAGAGAGCCTGTGTACATCAGCAGCTAGAAAAAAAATCTGTTGTTACCTGAGATGCCATAGGAAGCAGAGAGAAATATCCTGGATTGCCCTTCTTCCTTCCCACTAATACTCAACCAGTGCCTTCCTTTGATTGAATGTATGTAGAAACCAGAGGGCAAAAGAGGTTGCAAAATTTTGTTCCTTTAAATACAGAAAAAAAGGGATTAATGTGAGATAACTAGATAGCTGGCCAGTTTATGTGTTATTTATTCTGATAATTTCTCTTTCTTTCTCTCTGAATATTCACAGTCAGGTCTTCCACAAATAATGACAGTTTCATCGCTTCCTTTTAAATTCATGTAATTTCTATATACTTTTATTGCCTTATTTCATTGACTAGATGTGGGTGGATGTACAGGTAAACAAGCATTCTTAGTTCCCCTGAAGTCTTTCTGCATCTATCTGTAGGCTCATCTTGACAGCTCAAGCCTACCTGATAGGTCTCACTCTGTACCTCATTTTTAGAATTATAGCCTCGGAATTTCAGAGCAGGAAGAGATAGAAGAGTTTATATAGTCCAGAGGTTGGCAAATTAGAGCCCTTAAGCCAAATCTTGTCTGCTACTCATTTTTGTAAATAAAGTTTCATTATAGCATAGCTACACTTCTTTGATTATGTAATATCTGTAGCTGCTTCATATTGCAATGACAGTGGAGTAGCTGAATGAAGATTGGGTGGCCCTCAAAACCCAAAATACTTAGTATTTGGCTCTTCATGGAATAAGTTTGATGACCCCTTATATATGGTCCATGCTCTTCTTTAGACAGAGGAGGAAATTAGTCACTACCCATGGTCATCAACTATTAGTGGCAGAGTGTGAACTAGATCATAGATCTCCAGACTCCTAGGTCAGTATGTTCTTCCACTGCAACATATAATTAAAAACCTCTCCATGATCCAACATGAAAGTCTGTGTCATAAGATGAGGCTTATCTTGGGCAGGATGGACGTCCTAAAATACAGATACCCAGGGGCCTGGCCAGTCGGAGGTGAGGCCATCACGGACTTGATGGGCATAGCCCTCCCATCTGCCTTGGCCTTTCTATCGTGCATAAGGCCCTGACAACAATAGCTCTCTTTGACTCTTGAGTAGAAAAGAAAAAACATAAAAAATAAGCCTCTTCCTCTCTCCTCTACAGCCCTCTCTCCCCCACCCCCACCGCCACCCCCCGCCGTCCGTCCCCCTCTCCCTTTCCCCCCCCAGCCAACAGTGCCAGTATGATGTTAGGTTAGGTTTTTTGAAAGTACTAGGCAATTTAAAGTTGTTATTTTCAACCTAGAAATATTGTGAGTGTTGCTGTTTACTTGAAAGTTAAGAATTTCCAAAAGACCTTGAATTATTATTTACCTTCCTTGTTGTCATTATTCACATCTCCCTAGGCATAGAAAACATTCAATTAAATTTTCAAGCAGTGCTGTTTGGTAATGGATACAGGAGGAATTTCTATTGAAAAAGAAATGACCTCAAGTTTTATTTTCTCAATATTGAGGCCTCAGCTTTCTTCTTTGAAAAGGCATAATCAATTATTAAAGAACATGTTAAATTACTTTGCATTTTTTCCCTCCTGATCCTTAATGTCCCACATTCTCATTGTTTCTAATAAACACAGGAGTCTTCAGATGAAAAGACGGTGGGTTTCAGATTTTCCTTTGTCCTCCTGTTACTTTGCACTGCTTTGTTTTGGAGTGTTGAGTGCCAATTATCACAAAAGAGTATTTAGTTAGCTGGATATTACCATAAACGAGGATCTTTTAGTAAGAGTGATAAAGAACTTAATTTGGTGTCCATGAACCTAAACTTCTTATTTTTCTTTTACTATTTTGTAGAATAGTTCTCTTTTTAAAGTTCACTTCAAGTCCTTCCTGCTTTGATGTCTTTGACTTCAGTTAGAAACTTTTAGAACCAATTACTGCATTTATTTTTGGAATTTGTATTTATTTGTAGGGTTAAAGGAATGGTTGTTTTCTTTCTTTCCATGAGTGCTTTCTTTTAGCTCTGATCTTGTATCTGTCTAGCTATTCTCCTAGACCAGTGGTCCTCAACCTTCCCAATGCTGTGACCCTTTAATACAGTTCCTCATGTTGTGGTGACCTCCCAACCATAAAATTATTTTTGTTGTTCTTGATAACTGTGATTTTGCTACTGTTATGAATCGTAATGTAAATATCTGATATGCAGGATGGTCTTAGGCTAGCCCTGTAAAAAAGATCACGACCCACAGGTTCAGAACCACTGCCCTAGACAAATCAGGAAGAGGTGTCTTAGTGACATGGAGGTGGGTGCAAGGGGGTACCTACATGGTTCATAGAACTCCCATTAAGCGGTTTCTCACCCTCTGAAACATTTCCCTCAATTATACCTCTTGAGGCAGATGTTGGATGAGAAAATCAGCGTGTTATCTTAATAAATGGTGTTATTTTGGAGAATGTACTTAGAGGGCAACTATTGTCCTTTCTCATTCCCTACTCCATATGGTTGACTTTGCTGTCTGCAGAACAAGCTCCTACCTATTTACCAGAGTTGGTGCTGTGTCTGACTTTTAGACCGCATTCCTTACTACCTTATGACCACAAGTCCTTACTTTTTCAGTGCCATGCACCTCTTTGGTAATCTGAAGTTGTGGGCCTTTGCCAGGATAATGTATTTAAATGCATAAGAAAATGCATACAATTATATAGGAGGCTAGTTATAATAAAATACAGTTAACCAAATATTTTAACAATGTACTTCTTTATACACTTAATAACAAGATCCAGCGGTGGGCCTAATAAGCAATTTTGAAAAGGTGGATAAAATACTATTTTGAATTAACAGCAACCATTGTTATGATATAAAATATCTGCATTTTCTATTGGTTACAAAGTCACAGATACTGCTCTATTTTATAGTAGGAGGAAATGCTTTGTTGCAGTTAGAGGTCAGTGAAAATACAGATGCATTTTCCCTATCAAGTTTGTGAAGCCCTGGATTTGCAGTTCATGGATTCCTGGTTAACGTGTGAGCTCTGTGCAGGTTTCCCGTCATCCTTTCTATAGCTTGGCCTTTGTCAAGGTTGCTGCAATCTGTTTGATATGCTGCGATATCTTTGGTCCTTGAAGGGAATCAGAGTTTCTGGACCCTTAGGGAACTAGAAGATACTAACAAATACATAGAAAGGGGGTGCTACTTGGCTACAATGCTGATGAGACTCTAACCCTCAAGGACAAATGGGTCTTGGAATAGTGGGGAGGGTGATTGTCATCCACTTCTCTCTCTGACAGCATCTGGCCCCACTAGGGCTCCCAGTGAGGATTTTTAGGGCTTTCGCTGCTGATGTATAGTCGATGGGGCTGTTGCATTTACTCTTACATAGCCCCTATGTCTCAGCGAAACTGGATCTCTTGATGTTTTCTCTCCTCCCCTGTGTCTCCCCAACCTCCGTTCCCTAGTGGTGCTCTCTTCTCTTGAAGTGAGCTCCCTTTGCAATCTGGTGGGACTCTGGGTGATTTGTTTTCCAAAATTTTCATTAAACTGCCCCCTCTTACCCCAAAAGAGCCATCGTTTATGTTGTGAGTATGCACTAATCTTATTATGGGAAAAATATATAATACTTATTTTTGAACATTTACCAAACTTTGCAAGCCCCATTCAAATCCAGCTAGCTCCTTGATGCCTCCCCTGATATCGACAATCCAAAAGGGACCCCCAACCTGCATTCTCATTGCCTTCTCTGCACTCATCACATTTTGTCTGGCATTATTGTAGACATACTTACTGAATAAATTGCTTATCTTGTCTTTTTATTCCAGATTAAGTCCTTCGAAGAGAGTGCTTGTGTGTTTATTTATTGCTATATTTCCCCCAGCACTCTCCAGTGTCTTGCACATAATATCCTATGCTTTCATATTTTAATTAGCTAATTATTTAATATGCTACATGGTAATAAGCACTTAAGAAAAACCCACTTATGGCACCATTTTGACTGTAAGGTATGATTGATAATATTGGCTGAATTTATATAAATTTGTCTTGATAAAATCCACTATTTACTCCAGTAAGAGATATTTCTTAGGAGCAGGGACATTTCAACCCATCTTTCTGCATCAGTCTGGCCTCAGCCCAGGCTTCTCCTGGAAGGATTTTTTTGTTTTGTTTTGTTTTGTTAATCAAATTGGTCAGGTCATTCATTGGGCTATATATTAGGAAGAAAGGCATTTTCCTCCTGCATAAAAGTAGTGCTGCAATCTATCCCTACTCTGGGGACTCCAGCCATGTGAGACTATGGCAGGGTCACATGATGGGTAGGGGTAGGGGTAGGCGTAGGAGCCTCAGCTGTGTTTTACAATCTAGCTTTTACAAAAGTCATTTTGTTGGGTAGGGGGCAGGGGGATTGGATATCCTCCCAACTATTATTAAGTTTTACTTTGATTCCCAGTCTCCTGTTATATTTTGCACATAACTCCCTCAGCCCAAAGCTTCTTAGGGAGCATGGGTGAACAAGGCAGGAACTGGTGACTTCTGGGTCCCTGTCCATAATGCCATCAGTACTTTGCCACAAATCCTACCTCCACCTTAAACATCACAGAGGATAGCTACACTGGGAAGTTGACCTCATTCTGTTTGTTATATAGGCAGCTGTGTTTTCTGATTTATTTGGGATTTTAGAACACATGAAAAATGACCCAATTTCATAAAATGGATAGTAGAAAGTACTGTTTGCTGGCTGCAGACCTCATGGTAGGGTCAGGCCAGATTTTGAGATTTCTGCAGTGGAAGGAGATTCAAATGACAAAGTTTTCATGCTGATGTTTCTCTCCCGTGTTCAGTAATGAAGGAAAGAGGATTGGGCTCACTAGGCAGGTTTGTTCCATCCTGATAAGGTGATGAAGTTTTGCCTCAGCTCCACAGCTGGCAGCCATGGCAGCCTTGTGGCATTGCCAGGGGACCTGCTCTAAGGGTATACCTCATGTACATGCAATAAACTCCATGGTATTTCTCAGTCTTTGTTTTCTTTTGCAGAACCTGTGACCTGGTTTTACAACTTAATCCCATTGTGACATAAATGATGTAGATAAAAATCTACCAACGTCAGAGAAAAATGTGAGTACAGAGTATCCATGACATGCTTTTATAATATCCCAAATGTTTAGAACTTAAAACTTTTTACACGACAGACCATATTTTGTGTTTCTCACCTCTTTGGAACATGGTCCCTTCAGCAGTAGGTGATAGTCATGATGGAAGTTGGGGACTAGCTTAGCCAGCTGGCAATACCTATGGTATAACTCAGCAGATAAAAATTTGAGTGAAAGTTTCTTATAACTTCTTAAATATTTTATGTCAATTTTGGGGGGGAGGAGGTGTCTAACCATGCATTGCATAAATCAGGTGAGACAGAAGGGAGATTGTAGTGAGTTGAAAATGAGATATTGATCACCAAGGACATAATTTTCTTCACCTGTGATAATTTGTTTTCAAGGAAAAGAGTTTTTAAATAAGTTCATTGGCCTTAAGTACTCCCAGGGTAAAGCTATTTTGTTGAATTTCTGCTCTTGTCCTTTTCTTCCAACATGAAATTGTAAGTGATTTTCAAAATACTGGTGAAACTAGAGAATCAAATAGAGTGCTGGAAATAAATAGTCTTGGTCCTATAACCTATTGCACAGTAAGAAAACATTATTTGTCCACATAGGAAATGGCTAAGTGGAAAAACACTGGACTTTTGCACTGGGCTTTACAAAAAAGCTAGCCAGAGAGGTCCACACTCAGGACTGTCTCCTTCTCATTTCTCCAGTTCGATAGATCAAAGGCAACTCAATTTATCGCACCAGAAAGCAGACTTGTGGTCACCTGCCTCAAACCTAGTCATCGTATTTTGTTTCTTCCTTGGTAAAAGGTGTAACCTTTCAACCAATAAAATGTGGCAGAATCATGAAATGTTGAGTTGTGTTTTTCCTTTTCAATTCATTTAAAAATGGTGTGACTGTCTCACACCATTTTTTGGTCAATATATATGATTCCAAGCCTGAGGGATCTTGGCTGTGCCTGAAGTATTGGCTTGGAGTCTAAGGCTCCTCTTTGGAAATGGCTTAACCCAGTTTCAGAGAGGAGCTGAGAAGGGAAAGACTTTTGAGGACCAGGAGATGGGAAGGAGAATAACCCACCTAGGAAGGGAGGAGAGAAGCCTGTGAGGACCTCTCCAGGAGACCTGGGTGCTACCTCCATGGGTATGGCCTTCAGGAGAATGTATATCCCTAGGGGGGTTGGATTCAGCCCCATCAAAGGTTCCTACCACCTGGAAATACAGATAGTAATACTGTAGCATCCAAATGGACAAGGAGACCAGAACAATGGATAGCTCAAAGATAGCCTGTGTAGACAAACAACCATTGGACCAGGAGAAGGACTGCTGGACACAACCCTGGAGCAGAGCCAGTGTGGCCGAAAGGAGAAAGCAAGGCAGAGAGAGAACCGATCTTGGTCCCTAGGCCTGTCCTGATCATCTTGCTCAGCCCAAGCTTCTTTAAACAAGAATGCTGGGTGGGGGTCGCCCATCATACCCATAGGAAAATGGTTCTCCTTTTGAAAGTGAATGCCATGGGGCTTTCTCATCTACCCTGCCTTCCCTTCCTTCCTCCTTCTTCCCTTCCTTTCTTCCTGCCATGTAGAGTAGTATGCCCACGACCGATATTTATTGAGGTCTGCCTGGGAAACGGTAGTATCGGTTCTACCACTGGATAATTGTGTGACTCTGGGTCAGTCACCTCATCAAGCTAAGCCACATTGTACTCATTAATAAAGGGAATAATAACAGTCCCAACAGGACTGGTGAGAGGAATACTGTCTGTGAAGCATTGATCACAGAATCTGGCTCAATATGTGGGAATCATCACTGTGGTTTGCTGAGTCTTCTGAGAGGCAGGAGGCACTGGGGACTCCGTGGTAAACAAGTCAAGATTCCTGATCTCATGAAACTTTCATAGCCTTTTGCTTTCACATCAGCTCCAACTCTCTGGTGCCATGTGTCTGATAGCAAGGTTCTCATATTCTCCTTTCTGAGTAAGTGTATTCGTACATTCTGATAATAAAGTTTCCAAAGAATGACAAGTAGTTTTTAAAGGCTTAAGTAAAAGTGAATCCATTGTAAGGTAATTATTTAAAGCAGGAAAAAATATTCAATAGGTTGGGAAAAAAAGATTAGCTGTGGGTTTTCTGTTGTTGTTTTTCTTGAAGTTTACTATAGAACATGGCTGTGAACTTTTAATAGTTTATGGTTTGAATATGTAGAAGTTTATTTTGGCTGTAAACTGAAACAAAATCACTGGCAATGTACAGTCCTCTTGCCCATTAGTTGTATTACTGTCTTCTCTGTTTGGAAATTGTTGCATTATTACATCCCAAATCTCTATGCTCTTTAATAATGTTCCACATAGGAGTAAGTTTGCCATGAAGCTAAGAAAGGTTCCTCTCCAGGACTCCTTACTGGTATAGGCAGGGCGTGGAGCCATTGTTCTTACTGTTTTCTCTGAAGTGACCTGTGTGGCTGGAGTCAAACAGGTTTATCTCCGCTCCTCCTCACCAACACGCAAGAGGCAGCTCTCATTTGACACTGACCTTTCATTAGTTCTTCATCTGAGGAATCTCCCTGTGACGACAAAAACTAATCTTTAAATATATATATGTAAGGAATTTTTCAAAATATTTTTGTTATTTCAAGTATATTGTAAAAAACCAAATATCCCTTTAAGGCTTCTCCCTCGTTTAATTTGATTTTCTTAAAATAAATACTATTAACCATTTGTGTTGATCTTTCCAGATCTTACTCGATATTTGCATTCATGTAAACTTAAGCTATTTAAAACTAAAATTGTATATTCTGTTAATAGACAAGCATACTATGTATATGGCTCTGCAAAATTTTTTATTTAGTGAAATATCTAGGATTTCTTTCCAACCAGTACATTTAGATCTAACTCATACTTTTGAACTCTTGGGTAATTTCCATGGATCATTTAATTAGCTATTCACCAATTGATAATATTCAGGTTATTTCTGATTCTTACCACTATAACTATCTCTGTAACAAACACCTGTATGCATACATTTGTCGTGGTACTTGTGTTTATATTTCTGTGAGATAGATTCTTAAGAGCGGAATTGCTGGATTTTACTTGATACTGCCAAATTGTATGCTTACAGTCTGTACTACTTATATTACCACCAATAATATATTTCTGTTGAACTTAACACCTTGAGTAGAATTGTGGGGTCCTAGGTAATGAATATTTATGCTTGAATTTAGATAGTGCCAAATAGTATCCCAAAATTATTATACCAATTTACATTCCCACCAGTAATATGTGAAAATTCTAGTTGCTCTACAAGCTTGCCAATATTTGGTACTGTCACATACTGAAATTTTTGACATATGTTGGGTGTATGATGGTATCTCACCTTTATTCTTCACTTTCTGGTTGACTAAAGCAGTTAACCACCTTTCCAGATGTTTACTGGTCACTGTGAACTTTCTGTTTAAGTTTTTTTGCCAAATTTTAAAACATATTAGATAACTGTCTTATTCTTACTGATTTTTAGGATACAAATCTTTTTAGGCCTCTACATGCATTGTATAGATTCTCTGCTCTATTGGTTGCCTTTTCATTGTTTTAATGGTGTCTATTAATGAGCAGACATTTAAAATTTTAATGTAGTCCAATTTTTCTGTCTTTTGCTTTATGGTTACTTCTCTTTGTTCCCCATTTGAGAAATCTCTGCCTTTTCTCAAGGCGATGAAAATATCTTCTATGTTATCTTCTAGATGTTTTTATTGTTTTATCTTTCACATTGATACCTATAAGCCACTCAAAGGTGATTTTAGTGTATGATATAAGCTAGGGGTCAAGATTTATTTTATTCTCTATGCATATCCAATTTATGCAGTGCCTTTTATTGAAAAGACCATTTTCACCCACTCTTCTGTAGTGTCACTTTTTTCATAAATCAAGTGACTATAGGTCAACTCTCTAATTTATTCTGTTGGTCTCTTTTTCCATCCTAGTGACATTATCATACTTTTTTAATTAAGTAGCTGTATAATAAGTCTTGCTCTCTGGTAATGTATGTCTTCCAATTTTGTTCTTTAAAGTTTTCTGATCTATACTTGGCACATTGTATTTTTCATATAAATTTTGAAAACAGCCTTTAATTTACCATCAAAAAATCTTTTTCAATTTTGTAACAAGTTTATATAATCAACATAACCTGTACTTTTAAAAGCATAATTTGGTAAGTTCTGACACATAAAAACACCTGTCATACCATTATCACAATAAAAAATAATCTATCTCTTATACCCAAAACTTTCCTCGTACCCCTTTGTACTCAATCCCATTCCTCCCAGAACCCCTAATTCACAGCCAACCACTGATATTATACATTATTATAAATTTGTTGACATTTCCTAGACTATTAAGTAATTAGAACCATATAGCATATGCTTTTCTTTTTGTCTAACTTCTTTCTTTTAGTATACTTATTTTAAGATTCATCCATTCTGATGTTAATCAATAGTTTATACTATTTTATTGTGAATAGCTTTCCATTGTATGGGTTTGTTTATCTATTCATCTGTTCAGAGACATTTGAATTGTTTCCAGTTGTTTTTTTTGCCATTATAAATAAAGCTAAGAATGTTCATGTTCAAGTCTTTATATAAACATATATTTTTATTTCTTTTAAATAAAGTACCTAGGAGTGGAATGGTTGTTGCATGTTGAACTTTTTGGGAAATTGCCAAACTCCATTGCAACTTGTTTAACCGTTTTACGTCACCACCAGTGATGTAGAAGAATTCCAATAGCTCAGTGTTCTCAATCAGAATTTTGTGTGATCAGTATTTTTTTATTGTAGGCAGTCTAATAAATGTGACATGATTTTACTTTGTACTTTCCTAATGACTAATGATATTGACCATCTTTTTATGTGCTTATCTGCCATCTGTATATCTTATTTGCTAAAGTGTCCATTCAAATATTTTATTTAGTTTTTATTTTCTTATTGTTGAGTCTTGACATTTATATATTGTGGATAGAAGGCTTTATCATATATATGCTTTGCAATTATTTTCTCTCTGTTTGTGGCTTGTTTATTCTTTTTAAGACTGTATTTTGAATAGCAGAAATTCTTAATTTTGGTGCAGTCCAATTTATCTTTTTTTTTCTATTATCAGTCATATCTCTGGTGTTGTATATGAGAAATCTTCACCCAATCCAAAGTCACAAAGATTTTCTTTTACATTTTCTTATACAAATTTTATCATTTTCAGTTGTATATTTAGGCCTATTGTCCATTTGAAATAATATTTTATATGGTGTGGGATATGGATCAAAGTTGACTTTTTATGCAAATGTACTTTTAATTTGTCTATATTGGCACCTATACTTGACTCTATTATTCTAGCTTCTTAATTAGTCCTGAATTCACATTAATGTTAGTCCTCCAACCTGTTCTTTCTCAAAGTCATTTTGGCTATTTTAGGCCCTTTACATTTCCACATGGATTTTAGAATAAGTTTATCAACTTCCAGCCAAAAAACACTTGCTAAAATTTTGATTCTGACCATTGAATCAACAGATAAATTTAGGGACAACATCTGAACAAAATTGAGTCTTCTGATCCATAAACATGGTATATTTCTCCATTTATTTGTGTATTCTTTAATGTATTTTAGCAATATTTTGTTACTTTCAATATACAAGTCTTCCACAACTTTTGACAGATTTATCCTTAATCATTTCACATATTTGATGTTACTGTAAATGGTACTTGTTTGTTAATTATAACTTCAACATCTTCATTGCTAGTATGTTAGAAATATCATTGATTTTTGTACTTGCTCTTTTTTTCCTGTAACATTGCTAAACATTTTTTAGTTCTGATAGCTTTTCTGTAGATTCTTTGGGATTTTCTACATGGGTATCCATGTTTTCTGAGAATGCAAAGAGTTTTATTTCTTCCTTTATAATCTGGATGCCTTATATTTCTTTTTGTTGGCTTATTGCACTGGCTAGATTCTTCACAGTTTTGAATAGAAGTGGTGGAAATGAAAATGATTGATTTGTTCATGGTGTTAGAGAAAAGCATTTAGTCTTTCACCATTAAGTACGATCTATTTTGTAGGTGTCTATTATCAGGTTGAGGAGATACTTTTATATTCCTAATTTTCAGAGAGTTGTTTGTTTTTTTTTTAAATCAGGAGAGAATGTTGAATTTTGTCAAATGCTTTTGCTGTATCTGTTGAGATTAGCATGTGATTTTTCTTTTTCAATCTCTCAATATGGTCAATTACATTGATTTTTGCCTGCTGAGATTTTGATTGAGTCTTTATTAAATCTTAAAAAAATAATAAGAGGATTGCTGTCTTTGCAATAATGACTTCTGCAGTTTGTGAATCCCAATAATGTTTTGTAGTTTTCTATGTAGAGGTCTTGGACATCTTTCTTCCTCAACTTTCCTCACTCTCACCCTCCCTTCCGCCTCTTTTTCTTTTTCTTCTGTTTATCTCCTTTTCTCTTTTCTTTTGATCTCTTTAAGAATAGATTGCCAGTGCACTTGTTTTAAAATATGTCCACATGTTTTTTGCACTCCTTTCTTCAAATAGTGGGGTTTATGTCTCCTTCCCTTGAATCTGGGCTGGACTTAGGGACCTGACTATAAACAATGGAATGCAGCAGGAGTGATGCTGTATGACTGTCAGGCTAGGTCAGAAAAGGCCACATCTCATCATGGACATTCTCTTTTAAAGTTTTGACATTAAATTATCTTTAGTAATTCAGCCTTTACCATGGTACCTGGCACTAGACTCTATAAATATGCTTAAAATGATTTTTAAACAGTATCTTGTTACACCACTATGTATAAGGCTGGGAGTAGGTAGAAAAAAGGGAGTGGAAGCAAACCTCATAAAGAAAATATTTTCTATTATAGTTCTACATATGAAAAACTTAAGACATAGCTAAGTTACTTGCTTGTGTAAAGGGAGAGCACAAATTCAAGCCTTCAAGCCATATCTGGTTCCAAAGTTCTTGTTTTTTTCCTCAATATACTTATTAAAGGAAAGCAGAGAACCTCACCGAGGAGTGTGGGATTAACACGTCCTATTTTCCTGGGGGACATTTTATTTCAGGGTAATTAATTTAAATTTCAAAATATGTATGATATATTATGGAGCAAAACAAGCAATTTGCTATTGTTTAAAAGATAAAGTATGAGAATGCTAAGAAATATCATTTTGCAACTGCTTGTTTTGGGTATAAATGCAAAATCATCCATTTACATTTATCCTCTCCTCTGGTAGGAATTTTCCAGATTCATTAGCTGTGCCTTATTGCCTTTGATCCAGGGAAACAATGTGGTGTTTCTGTGCCATGATTTGCAGGCACTGACTCTGCAGTTCTAAAAATTACTAAGTCCCTTTTGGTTATTGGTATATGCCAAACACTGCACTTATCACTGTTCCTCATTTATACTTGCAACATTTCTGCAAAGTAGGCAATACTACATCGTATTCTAGGTGAAGCATCTGATCCTTAGAGAGGCAATTTGCCTAAATTTTCACAGACAGAGCAGGAATTCCATGTCATGTCTGTTTGTCCCCAAAGACTGGGTTCTTAACCCCTAATATTGTTTAAGCAAAGGATTCCTTGGAGTTCTCTGTATAACTCATAGCAGTGGAGGTATTAGTTGTAGATGTGGGGAATACTTGATTAGACTCAAGAAGAGCCTAATTGTGTATTCCAGTGTGGTTGAAAACAGGACCATTCTGTTCAAGTTGGATCTCTGATATCCCTGGATAGAATTTATAATTGCTTCAGAGTGCAATTCTCAGCTCCTCTCTGATTGGCCAGCTTGTTTGCAGAAAGGTATCATACCTATGCACACATCTGCTTAGCCATCTGTGGTGTAAACTGTTGTCAATCATTCTCACCTCAGGGAGACCATGCGATTTCAGTTTTGGAAAATTACTGTCCTGTAGGAAGATAAAGCAGGATGCCAGTGGTAGAGATATTGTAACATGTCTTACTATAGATGGATTCCTGGATATATGGCTTGTAAA
Source organism: Murina feae (assembly GCA_004026665.1). Classification (NCBI taxonomy): domain Eukaryota; kingdom Metazoa; phylum Chordata; class Mammalia; order Chiroptera; family Vespertilionidae; genus Murina; species Murina feae. The sequence continues at coordinate 7,439 of PVJC01029139.1, read as the reverse complement.
TTCAGGATTCTGAAGTACATGAATAATCTCCCAGCCTATGAAAGCAGTTCATTTTATGCCTACTACTGGATCATATGTTTTCCTTCCCAAGACATACTGTATTATCAGTCTGACAGTCATGGTTCTCAGACCCAATGAAATCTGTTTTGAGTAGTTGTGATTGTGGCAGAGAATGGAGGCTGGAGAAAAGGGGTCTAATAAGCCATAACCCTCCTGGTAATTCAGCAGTTTCTTAGAAAGGCCACCGGTTCAGTGAAGTGATAAGTTTTCTCATTGATGATTTATTTTATCTTTTCAAAAGGTGTGAAACTATTACACACACCAGCCCCACACCACCTGTCCTGTTACCAAGCCAGCGTACTTTAAACAACTTTATCTCCTACATACATCCAATCAATACACACTGACTTTTCAGATTTATTTGAGCGCCATATCACGAATGTTGAAGCTAAGTGTCCATAGGGAGATTTTATTTTAACTTCCAGTGATGATTATCAGAGGAATTTAATAGGTCAGGAGACCTAGGGCTGATTCTCATTCCAGATGTGCAGTTTGGGCTTGTCGGGATGTATTTTCATTATTTCCTGCTACCTTTGTACACAGAATTCAGTTTGCCATTATATAAATGGAAACTACTTCTGGTGACAAGATGTGACCTTTCTCTTCAAAACTGGCTCTTTTCCCAGTCTCAGTGAATAGGGCTGTCATCTGCCCAGTGGCTCATGCCAGAAACCTAGGAGCTATCCTGATACCTTCTACACCCCGTGGCTATATTCCATCCATCACAAAGTCCTTCTCTTCAGTTCCTGAATAGCCCTTAGATGACTTTTCTTGCACCCACTTGCAGGGATCCCCCTCCAATCAGTGTTCTCCACACTATAGCCAGAATGATTTTCTCAAAAGTCACCTATATAATGTATTAATTCATTTCACAAATATGGTTGTAGTGCCTACTATGTGTAAAGGATATAGTGGGGAACGAGATAAAGTTCTTCCATCATGAAAATGCAAAACAAATTGTTATCAGGCTTCTCCCCAACACCCCTCCCCCCTCCACCTTCATATTAAAACACTTTAATAGGTTTCTAGTTATTATTAGGATAAAAACCCAAATATAATGGTCTTCATGATCAGGTCCCCATCCCTCTAGCCTCACCTTTTATCAACATTCACTTCATTCTGACCTTGTTTCTGTTCCCCAATTATACTATCTGCTCTGCCTCTTCAGGGCCTTTGCACAGTCTATACTTTTTACCACCAACACTTTCAGCCTCCATCGCCCATCCTCAGTTCTCAAATCTCAGATCATATGTTGATTAATGACTTAATTCCCACAAGTGTTTAAGTACCAGGAGTCTTTTGCTCATTGTTTATAGCTCCAGAGGCCAGCATACTTCATACTCAAAATGATATTTTCTAAATAAATCATTGTTGGAACAACTGGGCTCTTATTGAGCAGACCTTCAGTTGCTAATCCAGTCTGGGGTTGGCCACATGTACTGATGGTGTTTGAGAGCACAGGTTCTTACAATGAACATACCGAAGAAGCAATCCAACTTCTCCAATGGCTAGCAAGTTGGTCACCTCTGAGAGCCTCAGCTTTGGCACCGATATCAAAGGTCATTGTAAGGATTAAGTGGGACAAATGACAAAAACCACTTAGTATATTACTCGCATTCGATATGTGATAGAATAAAAACAATGAGCCCTGGCTGGTGTGGCTCCTTTGGTAAGAGCATAAGCCTATACACCAAAAGGTCATGGGTTCGATTCCTGGTCATGGCATATACCTAGGTTGTGGGTTCAATCCCTGGCCTCCATTGGGGAGCATGTGGAAGGCAACCGATGTTTCTCTCTCACATCAATGTATCTCTCTCTCTCTCTTCCCCTGTCTCTAAAAATTAATGAAAATGTCCTCAGATAAGGATTAAATATGATGGTAACAATAATATTAGTAACAATGAATCATTATTTCTTAACATGGCCTCTGTCTGCACTCATAAAGTAACCCTGCTGTCATTAGTTATATGTAAGCAAAGTATTCCTTAGTATTTTGGACTCCACTTTAATTCAGGAGGATTAGCTGTTGGGGCAGAGACTGCTACTGCCACCTAATTTCTGTTGTAATAACAGAAATTTTAAGGACACACACCACCTAGAAGAAAGTTCACTTTATCAGCCTTCCTTGCACTCAGGTGTGTCTGTTAGACTAAGTGCTGGCCAATGAGTGGCAGGTTTTGGAACATTCTCTAAGAGACAGCTGGTGTATGTCCCCTGCCCTTTTGATTACTTTTCCTTTCCTTGTACATTTTTAAATTTATTATTTTATTTTTATTGATTTCAGAGAGGAAGAGAGAGAGAGATAGAAACATCAATGATGAGAGAAAATCATTGATTGGTTGCCTCCTGCACACCCCCCACTGGAGATTGAGCCTGCAACCCAGGCATGTGCCTTTGACCAGAAACGAACCTGAGACCCTTCGGTCCAGCTCTATCCACAGAGCCAAACCAGCCAGGGCTCCTCCTACATTTTTGTTGGAAGTTGGGGATGATGGTGCATGTGGAGTTGGCATCTTGAAATTGAAAATGGAGGCCATCCAAGTCAGAGTACAAGGCAGAGCCTATATTCCCAAGGTTAAAAACCTGTTCTGTGGAGTAGAGCCAACACACAACTCTGGATTGCCTCCCTCTTCACTTTGACATCAGAGAGAAACAAACTTCTGTGTTGGTACAACCACTGTTATAAGGAGTTTCCCTGAAGCCCAAACTAAATCTTTGCCCATAGAGTTCTGTACTGTATAAGGGATGAAAGGAATAAGAGTTTTCTTGCTTCTTCCCAAGTCCTGTGAGATGGTGATTCTGACATGTTTTCCCCAGAGACTCAGAAGCACAATGCAGTAGTGATCTGGCTTCTGTTCTGGAGAAACCAGAAAACTCTTTTTTAAAAAAAATACATTTTATTGATTTCTTACAGAGAGGAAGGGAGAGGGATAGAAAGCTAGAAACATCGATGAGAGAGAAACATCCACCAGCTACCTCCTGCACACCTCCTACTGGGGATGTGCCCGCAACCAAGGTACATGCCCTTGACCAGAATCGAACCTGGGACTCTTCAGTCCACAGGCTGATGCTCCATCCACTGAGCCAAACTGGTCAGGAGCAGAAAACTCTTTTTACAGTGTTCCATACCCAGGCCTAAATCAGAGTCTCAGAACATTATGTAGCTCATCCAGTAATCCATGCAGACTCCAAATATTTGTCCACTATACACACTGAGGCAGGCAGCGTTCTAGATTCTTAGGGTACATCAGTAAGCCATGCAGCTGAACTGAGCTGTATTTGAATAGATTTCTCTGGTTTTCTGAGGCCCTCCTTATTCTCTTCAAGAGAGACAGTTATGTGTCCAGGTGTTATTCAATATCTTTTTGGCTTTATGAGAAATGCTACATTTGGTAGAGAGACATACAGTTGATATAGGCTATATGTTTTAGCTGCCACTATTTGTGAAGACAAATGAAAAATGGCTCTTTTATGACATTTTACTAGAGGCCCAGTGCATGGATTCGTGCACATTGAAAGGAAATTAAGTAAAAGAAATATTTTAATATCATTATTTGCCCATTCTCTATAATAGAAGTGTCAACCAAATTGATGATCAACAATGACAGATGGAAATACCACACGTGTGATTGGCTCCAACGAGAGCTATATGCACGTGATTGGCTCTAGTGAGAGCTTTATATCTAAACTTGCTTAATTAGACCTTCTTTCTAATTTAGCTAAACTTTTTCCAGCCCAGTGAAGCACCCCAACTTTTTTTTCAGGTAATTATCAGCAACACAGCAGTAAATATCAACACGATGCAGGTTATTATTGTAGATCACACAGGGAGAATAAAGGATGAAATATTTAACTATAGCAGTGTTTGATCATAATTCTGTGCAGAAAAAACCTGAAGTCATTTTCAAGGTCCACCATTTCTTCTTTTCAGTCTGGTGAAGTTTCTAAACTTTCTAAATCTCCATTTTCTGGCTAATGAAAAGAAAATAGGATTCTACTAAGTCTCCTATCTACCTACTCCAGGACTTCTGTGAGGATCAAATGAGATGAGGCATGAGAAAATGGATCACAGACATTTGGTTAAACTGTAAAATATTTGCATCTGGCTATAAAGCAAGTCGTATTCCTGGGCTGAAGAAACTCCAAGGAGGCTAGTTGCTAGGGAGAGGAAGCTATGTGTTGCTAAGTGACATCATTACCCAACACCCACAGTCAGTGTTTCTGGGCTGGGCTGTGGGCTGCATTCTGGGCCATGGGGTTTCAGCAGCATTGGCTGTGATTTGGTGGGGTGTTGCTCTGGGGTTGTGGCGGGGCCTGTGTCCCACTTGTGGGGAAGCCAAGTAGTGTTGCTTTATCGGAGCCAGATCTGTGGTACCATTTCTTTTTAAATGGCCAGTGCACTTCATGGCAGCTCCTGCATTGACCGTCTGCCCTCTGGTTGTCAGTGAGTATTATAGTGACCGGTCGGACAGTTGGAGGGACACTTAGCATATTAGCCTTTTATTTATATAGATGATAAGAAATTTGGTCATCTACGTTGAGAGGAAGCTTAGATCTAGACAGATCCTTTCATTATTTCTTCTGGATAGGATTTCTTCCTTTATCCTTGAATGTAGACCAGTGATTCTGGAGTGCAGAGATGGAGAAGCCATGTAGTTACAGCCAAGGTGCAGGCCACCAACCCCCAGAGGCTCACCAAGGACACACAGGCAACATGATTTTTCCTCCTCCAGGTTCAGTTCCTGGTCTGCTTTTGATGATGTCAGACAGAATGCCATTAAAAGATGGCTACCACTTCCTCTGCTCAGCCATTGTCAGTCCACGCCAGTCCCTAAGAGGCCACAGTTACCTCAGCTTCCTCATGTCCAGGGTTCATCTAGGTAACCTGGTGTGTTTTTTATCCTAACAGAACCAAATTTTCTCTCTTCTTATTGCCCAAAATTGTTATTTACCTGGTAGCTAGGATTCATGTGTGGCAAAATTCTGAAATATGTCTTCATGTTTCCTTTCCTAATTCAAGCAGATAGTTTTCCTTGCCTCAGAGAAACTTCTTTCCAGGGGATTCCTATTCTGTTTTTCAAAAGCATAAACTATGGAGTACACTGGAATTGCTGCAGAGAGGAAGGCTGTGTGATTGTTCTCTGCACCTAGACTGTATTCAAGTTACCGCAGGAATCAGGGAGGCAGTCTTGTGGAGTACCAGAGAGCACCGCCCCAAAGAGCTCCAGGAAGCTGTGCGCAAGTCTCCATGGCCTGGAGTAGCATAGAAGTAACAGTCCAAGGAACCTGATAGGACCACATGGGGAGGTGCAGAATAATTTAGATGTGACCCCTATGGAGGGATGACCAGTGACAAGAGACCTCACCATAGCTGGGCACCCTCTATGATCTTAGGACTGGCACAGTGTTAGCATGAATGGGGGGACCCTAAGGATGAGCCCCTTTGGATGGAAGCTTGCAGTTGAAATTAAGGTGAACTATATAACAAATCAAAGCATGTGTCATTTATTGAATGCTCTGTGCTTATATCCTGGAGTGAGTACAGTGGATAAGAGTATGGGCTCAAAACTGGTTTTCTTGCTTACTGGCTGTGTGACTTTGGACAAATTAGTTAACAATAATGATAAAATTACTTAGCAATAAATCAGTTGTCTCATCTGGGGCAGGAGTAACTTTTACTTCATACTTTTGTTGTGAGAATCAAATTATTTAATCCATAGGGTGTCCCCAAAATGAATAATTATAAAGGCAGTGTGTTCATTAAAATACATTTCTTTTTCAAAGTTGAGCTATCAGCTGTTAACATGTGTATACATTTTTGTAGATAGTACTTGGTACACAGTAAGCATCCTATGTATTGGTAGTTGTTATGATCATCTGTTTATGGAAGGTGTGCTTTTTTTCTGTTGATTATATTCTCCTTTATAGATTTTTTAGTAACTGAGAAGAAAATACTTTGGAAAAGAAATGTAAAGCTATAGTATTAAAAAAAACATCGATCATTGAAAAGCAATAAAAAAGTGAAAGTAAAAATCTTTGAGGTGGTTTAGAAAAACTTAGGAAATGATATTGAGTTCCCAGAAATTTCACATTTTCTGAGAAAAATCTTTTATTTGTACAGAAAGGAGTACCTGTGTAAATAATTCTATGTATTAATTTTTAGCCAAACATTGCAGAAGCTGCTACCTCCTCCCCTTGCAAACTAACTCAGGAAACACCCCCTCAAGACCCCATCTTCCATGGACATCCCAGCTTTCGGATCCTGGATATTTTTAGTCAGAACCTATTGCCTGTACTTGAGTAATACAGAATAAACAGCAATAAATCCTGTGGGTACATTGATTACTCCCCAAACCTATAATGTAGTCAAGAGAACACTTCAATTATGTTCTGCATTTTGATTGAATGCTTATGAAGCCTAGTTCATGACTTGTAAACCCTAGTTTCCTATTGAGATTCTCAGACAGATGCACAGGGGCAGAGCATCTCTAACTTTAGAGTGCACACGACCAGCTGGGGATCTTGTTAAAATGCAGGTTTTGATGCCGTGGGACTGGGGTGAGCTTGAGATTCTGCATTTCTGACAAGCCCCCGGGTGATCCCATGTAGCTGATCATGGACAGCACTTGGAATCAGGACCTGGGTTCTGACAAGAGAAATATACTAATGGCTGTGCTGTAGGATCTATGGTGGTTGCCAAGGGAATCTGTTAATTATCCTTTCCTGCAGATCTTACGCATTGGATACACAACAACCTGCCAGGAATTTTTTAGATGCAGTTTCCTCTGGAGGCTGCACTGACTAAATGACCTCTCACGGTTACTACTCTTTCTGCAGCTTTGAGGTTAGATTACAGACTACTGTGTGATGTGGTATTTGATTCCATAAACATTCACGTGCCCACAAGGCACACAACAATCCACCAGGTTTTTAGATAAATTTTCTTTTGAAAAATTTGTTTATTAAACTTTGTGCTCTATTAAAAGAATGTTGGGGGTGTTGAAATTTTAAAATCTTTATAAATAACACAATACATTCAATTGTATCTAAAAGAGGAGGCAAGATTAAAAGTGTGAGGATAGAAAGGGGCCACAGTGATGCATTTTTAGGAACAGTACCTTGACCTTTAAGTAAGTACCTTTCAGGTGATAGCTATCTCATAGACACCAGAAATTCATAATAAAAATTAAATTACCCAAAAGACACAAATGAAAATGTTAACACATGTTTAAAAGCAATTTATATAAGGTTAAAAATCTATTAAAATGCTTTTGAATATGTAAAACTATACACTAATCAATTACACAGATATTCAGCTTAAATTTATCATTAAAAAAATACACACAATACTTTTCCGAATTATAAATTCATGCCAACAT
>PVJC01029138.1:0-22012 GCA_004026665.1 Murina feae | reverse complement strand
GTCATTAAACTTTCCCCCAAATTAGGGGTTAACTCCCCATTTTTCAGATGATGAAACTGAAGCTCAGAGCCATTGCCTTGCTCACACACACACAGCCAATAAGCAGCAGAACCAGGCATTGCACCCACCAGGACCGGGCGCTCTGTGCCTCAGGACGGGTCAGCACCCGAAGCCCCGAAACAGCTTCTGAAGGCAGGCTTCCGTAAGGTGAACAGACGTCCCGCTTTTGGCGGGACAGTCCCAATTTTTAACAATTTGTTCTGCGTCCCGCGGCGTTTTTAAAAAGTCCCGATTTTTGGAAAGAATGCACGATAAGCTAGGGAACGGCGGGAGAACGAGAAGGGAATATACGGTTTTCCATGGCCAAGCGGTCAATGGTGTCCCACTTTACCAATGTTAAAATCTGGTCACCTTAGGCTTCAGGGAGCCGGTGGGAGCCGGCCAGTGATGCTGGGGCACCAAGGTTAAATGCTGCCCTGTACTGCCTCCTCCTGCCCTCAGCAACTTTATTGTCTTCAGAAGAAAGTTTGCCCCAGGCAGTCAGCAAACAGCTCCTCGGCCTGTCAGCTGGGACTGGACCTGGAAGAGGGGCCACAAGCCTGTGCCCCCCTGGACCCCTGCTGCCTGCCCACCCCCTGGGAGGACAGACTGGGACCCTTGCCGGAGTCCTGCTTGGCTCTGCTGAACAGGTTTTGTCTTCATCCTACCCATCTGCCCCGTCTTTGTTCCTGGAGCCAACTATTCCACAGCCCCATCCGGGCCTGGGCCTGGGCCTGGAGAGGCTCGGATCTCAGGCAGTGGCTGGGAGAGAGAAGGGGGGATTAGTGGCTAGAGTGGGGAGCTGGAGCTCCAGAAGGGGAGCTGTGGAGAGTGGGGTGGAGCAGCTCCTACTCTGAGGATCTGCCACAAGGCACAGGTCTGTCCCGTGTGGGCACACGCCCATCCATGACACCTCATGTGCTGGCAGCAAACTTTGGATTCCTTTCCTCTACCCATCCCACCTAGGTGTCCCTGATCCTCCCCCTGGGCCCCGCATCCAGGGCTCCCACCACTGCATGGAACCGCCTGTGCAAATGAGACGAGGCAACCATTTGTCTTCATGTGAAGAGTCTGCCATTTGGCTAAAACCAGACCCTTGTCACTGGAGGTGGGTTTGGGGGAGAGGCTATGTGGTGGAGAACAGATTCAACCTCCATCTTGACCTTTTCTCCCTACCTGAGCACACCCTGAGGCTTGGGGAGATCGGGCTGTGTGTGTGGGGGGGGGGATGGGGGGATTGTAGTACATTTGCCCTGAATAATGGGGTTTGTATCAGTGCCCTGACAGGCTGCTGGGACAGAGGAGCCTCAGAAGACATCCAACCAGACCAGGGGTGGGGGGTGGGGTGGGGGAGAGCGGAGACCCGGTGCGGGGTGGGGGAGTGGGGGAGAGGGGACACAGTGAGCTGGTAGTAGAGCTGGGAACCTTGCCCTGCTTTAGAGGAGACCCAGCGTGGGGTGGAGGCTGGAGCAGGAGCAGGAGCTGAGGCTGGGCCTGGGCCTGGCAGAACTGCACTCAGAGCTCAGAGCTCCAGTTGTGCCCACTCCCCTGAGAAATCCTCCAGGAGGAGCCCTAAGGGGGGTGGGGGCACACAGAAATGGTATCAGGGATCAGGCAGGCACAGGGACCTGTGGCACATGCAGGGAGCCTGGGACTGGACCACCAGGAACCACTGGCCTTAGTCATCACTTTTATTTTAGTTATTTATTTATTTATTTATTTATTTATATACTAGAGGCCCAGTGCACAAAAATTTGTGTACTCAGGGGGTCCCTCAGCCTGGCCTGTGCCCTTTCACAGTCTGGGACCCCTCAGGGGATGTCCACCTGCCAGTTTAGGCCCACTCCCCAGGGGATCGGGCTTAAACTGGCAGTCAGACATCCATCCGGCAGCCCAGGAGCCCTTGGGGATGTCCACTTGCCAGCGGGGAGCAGGCCTAAGCTGCAGTCGGACATCCTTAGTGCTGCTGAGGAGGCAGGAGAGGTTCCCACCACCACCGCTGTACTGGCAGCCATCAGCCTGGCTTGTGGCTGAGCAGAGCTCCCCCTGTGGGAGCACATTGACCACCAGGGGGCAGCTCCTACATTGAGCATCTGCTCCCTGGTGGGCAGTGTGTGTCATTCCCAGTCGTTCTGCTGTTAGGGTCAATTTGCATATTACCCTTTTATTATATCGGATTTTGTTATGGCCCCTGGGAATGGGGAGAGAGAAAATGTCAAGGGGCAAGGTTTCATGTATAGCAGCTGTCTGAAGGTGTCAGGTTGGGTCTCAGAGCCAAATTCTACCCAGAATGACTAAGTGCAGAGAGCGATAACACACAGCTGGCCTCCTGGCCTTTTGCCATCAGCAGAATGGCCCTGTGGTTAGGATGCTTTTGGCCACTAATAATAGAATTTCTATCTCTCATAGGCTGAAAAATAATATAATAAATGTAATATAATTAATATAAATATAATATAGTAAAAGTAATATAATAAATATAATAATATAATATATATAATATAATAATACTAGGGGCCCAGTGCATGAAACTCGTTCACGGGGTGTGGGGGGGTGTGTCCCTCAGCCCAGCCTGCACCCTCTCCAATCTTGGACTCCAACTGTATGTTGGGTGGGGACTCCCTTCTCCGTGTCCTGCATGGAGAGAGATGTGAACTGGTTCTTTTAAGTAGAGGCACTGGGGATTAAGTAATGAAATAAAGAGAGACAGGACACAAAAATAGAATAAAAGCTGGGGCCGGGTGTGGCGTCTGCCCTCTAACAGAGCGACAGACAGAGCACCAGCACCGGAAGTAGCTTTAATATATATTCGAGGTGACAGGAAGGTACATCATATCTGGGTGGGCCTTGAGTTAATAGGATCCACCCCCTTAAAATTGGGCGGGAAGGTCAAACTGAGTGGCACCCTGGTCTCTTGACTGGGACCGCCCCCAGGGCATGGCTCTACCTGTGCTCTGAGTTTCAGTGACATATTTAAAGATGCCTAACTGTTTGCTAGCGGCCCTCAACCCAACTGCCATTTAGTCAGACATCCCTTTCACAATCAGGGACTGCTGGCTCTCAGCCGCTCACCTGCCTTCCAGCCTGATCACCCCCTAACCATGCCCCTGCCAGCCTGATTGATGCGTAACCACTCCTCTGCTGACCTGGTCATCTCTAACTGCCCTCCCTTGCAAGCCTGGTCCCCCCCAACTGCCCTCCCCTGCAGTCATCTTGTGTCCACATGGAGGGCAGCCAGTTTTGTGTGTTGGAGTGATGGTCAATTTGCATATTACCTCTTTATTATATAGGATAATATAATAATAAAACTAAAGGCCTGGTGCATGACATTGGTGCACTGGCAGTGTGTGTGTGTGTGTGTGTGGGGGGGGGGGTCCTTCAGCCCAGCCTACACCTTTTTGAAGTCCAGGAGCGCTCAGGGGATTTCACACTGATGGCTTAGGCCTGCAGTCAAACATCCTTAGCTGCCACAGAGTGAGGAGAGGCTCCTACCACCACTGCTGCACTTGCCAGCTATCAACCCGGGTTCTGGCTGAGCCGCACCCCCCCTGTGGGAGCACACTGATCACCCAGGGGCACCTCTTGCATTGAGTATCTGCTCACTGGTGGTCAGTGTCATAGTGACCAGTTCTGCTGTTTGGTCGATTTGCATATTACCCTTTTATCATATGGAATATAAATAACTGATTTTATTTATTTTTTATTTTAAAAAATGTTTATTTTTGAAAGTATTACATATGTCTCCTTTTTTCCCCATTGACCCCTTCTAGCCCACCCCTGCCCCTGCTCCAGGCCTTCACCACCCTATTGTCTGTGTCCCTGGGCCATGCATACACGCATACAAGTTCTTTGATCACTTCCCACCCTCCCCCTCCCCACCTTCCTGCTGAGATTCCAGTCTGTTAGTAATCACTTTTAGAATTTTGCTTTAAAAATTGAAGTTGTTACTCTGGCCGGGTGGCTCAGGTATTTGGTGTCGTCCATAGAGAAGTTTTGGGCTTGATTCCCACTCAGAGCACATACCCAGGTTTCAGGTTGGGGAATGTACAGGAAGCAACCAATCAATGTCTCTCCTCTCTCCTCACCCCCCCCCCCATAATTTTTTTAAAAATTGAACCTGGACAAGGGTCCAATTCACCCTTGAGCCATGAGTCTGGGACCCCGAATGCCCAGCTCCCCCGGTCAGTGCTCATCCCCAGGCACCCAGGACCCGAATGGCTACTCTGGAGCCTCAGATGTAACTGTCCCCTCACAGACAGGACGTGGGGCCCTGGAAGGTAAAGGGACCAGCCCTCGGTTCCTCAACCCGTTGGTGGTCAGCCGGGCAGGCCCCAGTCGTCCTGTCCTGAGCACTCCCCACCCCCAACATCCAACCAGAGGCCTCGAAAGACACATAACTCAAGATCACAACACCCAGGCAGGTTGACACAGTTCTGGTTTTATCCACAGTCATACAATCACAGCTTATATATATATATATATATATATATATATATTTGTATTTATATACCTTTAAATTACACAATCATGTACAAAACAGGTGCATTGCTGAGACCACAGCACTTCTCGGAGTGTCACAAGTGTCGGACTAATGAAGTCAGGAGCCGGGTGGCAGACGTGGCAGGGCAGCCCCAGCCTCTTGCAGAGCCAGGCTGAGACGTGGTTGACTTGGGATGAAACACATTACCCCCTGAGCCCAAGGGCGGGCGCTGCAGCTACAGGAGTTGGTGGGCACAGTGAGGGGCTCGGCCCCCATGCGGAGTTGAGGGCCCTGACACCAGCACTGACAGGGGGTTTTCCCCGTGAGACGCTCCGCTCCGGGCCTGAGGAACCTGGGACCGACTGCTCAGAAGAAATGGGGTTTTGAGTCCCTGCCTGGGAGTGGGCAGCAGGGCACCGCCCCTCCCCAGGTGCTGGGAAGCTGCTGGCACAGAGAGGGGGAGCCCAGGCCCCAAGGTGCAAAGGTGACAGCTTCCTGACTTGCAGGGGTCGGTGGTGAAGGCAGAGGCCCCCACCCCAGCTCCTGCTTGGAGAGGCGGAGGGGCTTTTGTTCTGGAGTGGGGAGGACTGAGGGTTTCCAGAATCTCGCTCCGGGCTCTGAGGGGCTAGGACACACCTCAGGATGTAACAGAGGCTCAGAAAGCAGTGACAAGAAAGGGAGTGCGGGGGGGGGGGGGGGGGGGCTACTTTGCCTGTCCCTAGGGGTGCTATTGTTCCCCACCCCCCTCCCTGGCCCTGAGGGAGGTCTCCCCCAGCTCAGGCCCCTGCCAGTCTGCCAAGACCCTCTGTGCTTACATGGACAGGGCCAGGCTTGAGGCCGGGGTCTGACCTGACAGGGGGCTGTGGGGAGAGCAAGGAGCAAGAGGCTGAGGGGTGACAGTGGGGCTGGGGTCTCACACTGTCTTCACCTAGAGGCCCAGGGAGCCAGGTTCTATGGGATCAGGGAGGGGTCTGCAGTCCTGAGGCCCAGAATGGCTCCCCTGGTACTGTAGGAAGTCTCAAGGCCTCACCCCCAGGCTGTGGGAGACGCCCTCCCAGCCAGGCCCCTCCTCTTGGGGTCACGTCCTGCCTAGGCCTGCTTCCCAAGCACCCGTCCTCACTCCCAAGTAGTAACCCAGCCCCACTTTCTCTCACAGCCACAAGAAAGCTGCCCTGGGCAGGCCCTGCTCCTCCACCCCAAACTCTTGGAATTGAGACCCCGGCTTGGAGAGATGGGGCGGGGGTCGGGAGGGCTGCCAGCAGGGACATGGTGCTCCGGGCTAGGGCTGTGACTGTGGGGACAGGACAAGGAAGAAAGACCGGTGACTGCCCTGCTCCTAGGCCAGGGCTCCTCCCTCCTGCCAACCCCGTGCCTCTCCTATTGGCTGCAGGCTTTCCCCAGGGTCCCAGGCTGGAAGCTTGCAGCGCTGGGTGTCTCCCCAGGCGGGGCAGAGAGGGGAGCGGAATGGGAGGCCCCGAGGCTCGGTCTGAAGGCTGGCTGAACCCCGTGAGGCTCTGGCTTTAGATGGGTGTACAGGGAGGGAGGGCGGGTGAGCAAGACGCCCTCCTCCGGGGAAATGGGAGGAGGCTGCTACTGTTGCTGGCTTTGCCCTGGGCGTTGGGGCCCTGCCCTCCTGCCTAGCACTTGGGACGGGGTTTGTGTCTCTGCAAATGCTGAAGGGGGCGGCTCTGAAGGATGGGCAGCTGGGAAGAAGGGCCCTAGCAGAGTCCCGGTCCCTCACTGAGCCTGGCGCTGAAAGGACCGAGGGCCTGCCCCCCTGTCCCACACCACAGTGACACTGTCACCACCTCCAGCGCAATCGTCTTCACGGGGCACCTGGACACCTCTGTGGGAGAAGGGTGACCATTCCTCCTCCAGTGCCACCAGTCCTGAGGGTGAGATGGGCAGGGCACACCCCAGGGCACAGAGGAAGACTAAACACTGGGCAGCCCCTTGTGGGGGAAGGAGGAGGGTGGGGAAGCAGGGACAGGTGCTGGCAGCCTGGGGTGGGGAGTGACGCCAGATAGAAGGGTCCAGGAGACCCTGAGCTCAGGAGACTGGAGGGATCGAAGTGTGGATACTGCGATGTCTCTGCTGGGCTAAGCCTGGAGACCCTCACCCACCCAGGGGCCATCACCCCAGTCCCACCGGACGGGCCTCCTGGCGGTCCTGCAGATGCTCCATCTCTTCATATTTTTTGTTTTGTTCTGTTTTGACTTTTAAAAAAATAAAAGCTTGATCGTAAAATATGTCTGGAACTCTATGGCAAGGGGAGGTGACAAGAGTGGGAAAGAAGGGAAGGTGGGGGGGGAGTGAGGGGTGTGTGGAAGGGAGCAGGGCAGCTAGATGGCCTCCACGTAGTTGGCGGGATAGAGGCCAAACTGCCCGCTGTCCAGCCGCCCGCGGCACCAGCCCTGCTCATCCTCCTCGCCCAGCTTGGTGAGCTCATCTCCTGGGAAGGGGACACAGAGAGGTCCTTGGCAGGGGCTCGGCGAGGGCGTCCCTCCGGCCCACGCCGCTAGGTACCCTCACATACTCTGATGCCAGGCCCACCCCAAAGCCTGCCCACGATCGCCCCAAAGCCTGCCCAGGGGACCAGCCCCAGCCACACCCAGGCATCCGCCTCCAGCTTCACTTCCCGAGTCAGTAGTCGGGGACCCCCAATCCAGGTCGGGCCTAACCCCCAACTCTACTCTCAGGTCCTGACCCCGCCACGGGCATCCAGTGACCACGCTCAGGCCCGGGCTGGCGCTCTCTAGGCCCCCCGGGCTGAAGTCACACGCCAGGCCCCGCCCACAGCGCACTACCTGCCCTCAGGCCCCGCCCCGCGCCAGGCCCCGCCCACAGCGCACGCCCTGCCCTCGGGCCCCGCCCTCCGCCCGGCCCACGTACCAGCCTTGAAGCTGAGCTCGTCCTGCTCCTGGCCATCGTAGTCGTAGAGCGCCCGCACACGCACCCCCTTGGCGTCGTCCTCGAAAGGGTTGGCGCCCCCATTGGCCTCATTGCCCCCAAATGTGTTCCCGCTCTCATCGTCTGACCACTCAGTGGCGTAAGGCTGGCCCCTGTCATAGCTGCTGACGCTGAGAAGCAGAGAGAGGACCCAGCATGAACTGGCCCTCCGCCCAGCCAGAGCGCTGGCCCCGTATTTCATCAAGGCTGGAGCAGGGGTGGGCTTTGTAAGAGGGGTCCTGAGCCACTGACCCTCACTGACAGCTCTTTAAACAGATGGGAGACAAGACTATTAGCATTATTACTCAGGCTTAGTCAGAGTGAGGGGGTGCTGAAGGGGTTCCCAGAGAACATCTGACTCCTTATCTGAGAGGGGCAGTACGATCTAGTGGTTAAGAGTGATGATTCTGGGGCCAGACTCTTAGGCATCATATCCTGGCTCTGAGGCTTAGGAACCAGCTGTGTGACCTTCTGCAATCACTTAACTTCTCTGGGTATCAATTTCTCCATCCATAAAATGGGAATATTTATACACTTCTCAGAACGCTGCAGGCTTCAGTGAGTTAATATATGAGAATGCTTGGAACAGTCCCTGGCACACAGTAGGTGCTCTCAAGGATTAGCTATCACTGTTTTTGAAAGGAGAATGTGGTTGCTGTGGTTTAGACCATTTCTCGTATCTCACGGTAAAACTCAAGAGATTCCTGGCCTCCAAGGAGACACTCACCTGCCACGGTCGCCAGCCTGGGATGTGGACTCCAACACCCCAGTGGCATTGGTCAGCGCCGCCCCCTCTGCCTTCTTAGGCTGCTTCTCCTTCTTGGCGGTGGTGTGAGGGAGGTCTGGGTTCCACTCCTGGTGGACGCCAGGGGAGCGGTCAGGCGGGGGGTGCTCCCCGAGGCCCCTGGCAGCCCTCTCAGACTCCTTCCCCATCCCCACACCCTTACCTCAAACTGGGGCCAATTCATGGGCATGCCAGGGCCGCTGGTGCTGCGGAACCATCTGAGGTCGTCCTGGGCGTCGGCCCCCCGGATGACCTGCTCCAGCTCCCGGTACACATGGACATAGCTGCGCACAGGGAGACGGGCGGTGGGGGACCAGTGCACATGCTGCTCCCATCCTTGGTGAGGGCAGGAGCCCATTCAGGGGGCCAGGCTGCTGGCCCCCAGCGAGGAATCAGGCAGGCTTCCCCAGGAGCAGTCTCCGTGTGGGCATGCCCAGCGGCCACCCTCCGCCGTCCCCACCTTAGCCACTCGCCCATCTGTCCACGCATGTGTCTTGAGCACCTTGAGCAGCCTCTTCTCTCTGCGCCCCTGCAGCTCAGCCCTCCCCTTCCTGTCACTGTAACATGGGGTCCAGTTCTACCCTCTGCTGGCTGTGCCCGGGCCACCATGCTGCCCCGCCCAGCTACCTGCTGCTCTCGGCTAGGTTGAGGTGACGTTTGATGTCCAGCAGCACCTCCTTGAGGAAGACCAACCGCTTTTCCTCAAATTGCTGGCACTGTTCAAACACCTGCTCCATGCCCTCCATGTACTGAGGCGTGGTCTTGCCCACTTCATCCAGCACCTTCTCATACTTCTCCTGTGTCTATAGGCACCAGGACACGGGGTGGGGGGGAGGGGGGAGGGAGTGAGAGCCACGCCCGCAGCTGCCAGCCCTGCCCACTCCAAGGGCCCTCAGAGCCCAGCCCACCTTCTGCACATCCTGCTTGCACTTGTCCACTTTGTCCTGCAGCTTCTTCTGCTGCTCGGGGGTGACCGACTGCTCCGTCTTGCTGTTCATCTCCCGTGTCACGGCCAGCTTCTCCTCTTTGCAGGCCAGATGGTAGGCCTTCTTGGCTGCCTCTAGCTGTGGGGGAGCAGAACAGGCGGCAGGCCTCCTACTTGTGAGCAGGAGCAAATGTGGCCACTCGTCAACCCTCCCACTGGCCCGCTCTGCCAGGAGCTGGGAGCACACAGTCTTAAGAGGCAGAAAGGATGCAGGCCGTGGCTCCCGGGACCTGGGAGCAATGCCGACCGCTGGAGGTCTCCCTGCGCGGCACAGCCTGGTGGGCACCGCAGTACCTGCCCTGTCCGTGGATACGGCCTGCTGCCCCCGTGGCACAATCCCAGAGGACAGTGCACCGCCACCCCATCTGGAGACACCCTCCCTCTGACCAGCCTGGCCCTCTGGGCTCAGCCGCCCGCCCTCGCCCCATCTGTAGCGTCCCCCCACTGGGCACCTCCTTCATCTTCTTGGCCCAGGGCTTCTGGGCCTTGCGGAAGCCGTCTTCAGCCTCCTTGGTCTCCCTGAAGCCGCCCATGATCTGCTTGTGATAGGCATCCTTCTGCCAGTTCTTGACCTTCTCCAGGTCCTCGTTCAGCAGGTTGTTCTTCACGTCCTGGTGCAGCTCGCTCACCTTGTCCGCCTCCGTCATGATGGCCACCCAGGCCCGCTCCAGGCTGCCATACTGTGGGCCTGAGGAAACGGCCATGGGGTCCCGAGGCCTTTGTGGTCCCTGCTGAGAGGCCTCCCTCCAACCACCCTCCGCCGCTCTCTCTCCCTACAGTTTTCTCCATCCTCGAGGGCCCAAGTTCAGCCCCCTCCTCCAGAAAGGCTTGCCTGACTGCTCCGTCACACACTTCCGCCTGCAGTCCCCACTGGATTCTTATACATCTGCCTCTCTGTCTCTACTCTGTCTTCCCTGTCAGCTTGTGAGCCCTGGGGGGCGGGGGGAACACAGCCTCAGCCTGTGAGCTCTCACCAGCCCAGCACGGCACCAGGCACACAGTAGGTACTCCAGAAACGTCGGCTGAATGCAAAACTGAAGAACCAACTGGTGACAGGGACCAGGAGGCGCTACTGGGACCAGACACCCCACAGTCTGTTCCTCGGTACACCGGCATCAACTCTGTGCCAGGCACTGTGCTAGGCAGTTTGGGCCCAGCCCCAGCCCTCATGGAATGCAGAGTCTAGTGGGAGAGAAAAATACTCACCAATATGTGTAAACTTCCATTTGAAACTGTTCTAGAGTAAAGGACTCTAGCGACATGACAACTAAATGCAGTATCTGATTCTGAACTGGACCCTGAGCCAGCAAACAATGGCTACAATGAAATGTGCTTATGAGCCATAGTAATGACCCGAGTCTCTGGCTACATAAGCGAATGCTCTTATTCTCAGGAGATACACGAGGAATTCAGGGTGAAGGGGCATGTCTCCAACGGAAATGTTTAAAAAAAATACGCATATAAATAAGGGTACAACCAATGTGGTACAATGTTAACTGCTGGGTCCAGGGGAAGGGTATGTAGTTCTATTCTTGTAAGTTTTCTCTGAGTTAAAATTATTTCAAAATACAAAGTTTGGGGATTTTTTTTGTTGTTGTTGTTTGTTTTTATATCCAAACAAAAATTGTACAAAGTGGAGTTGACATGCAGGGGGACATGGCTTAGTCTGGGAGAGGAGGAGTGCGGGTGTGGGGACCGTTCCTGCAAAGGCCCTGTGCTGGAGGCTGCAGGTGCATCCAGATGGCTGGGTGCTCCCAGGATCCAGACAGTGGGGTTAGGGTCTGGGGTGTGCGCAGGGGATGGGCACGGGGGTGGGGGTGGGGGAGGGCAGCACCTTTCTCGATGAGCTGGCGCCAGCGCTTGGCCCAGTCCGTGAGCTGCTGTGCGTAGGCCTTCTCGATCTTGGCGCGCTCCTGCACGCAGCTCATCAGATCGTTGCACAGGCGGTGCCCGTCATCGATGCGCTTCACTGTCCGCTTGTAGTTCCCCACCTGCCGGCCAAGCAGCGCGCACGACTCCCATGGCTGCCCGCCTCCCGGCCTCCCCGCCTCCCCGCTCCCCAGCCCATGGCGCCCGCCGGCCCTGGCCGCCGCGTCCTGCAGGGGGCGCCCGCCACCATCATCCCAGTGCGCCTCGGGACCCTCTGACTTTTCAAGGCTTGGCACCCCTCCTCACACCCCTGTCTATACACTCCCTCCTCACCCTTTAAACACAATTTTGTCGCTGCCACAAAAATGCAGAAGGTTTTTTTTTACAGTTTGGACTTGGGCCAGATGAATTATTCATTTCATTCTTATGAGCTAAATCTATTTATATAGAGTCATAAGCATTGAGTTGAGCTGCAACTTCTTGACATAATATTATGTTTTGTAGACACCTCATTAAACACTTATTAATTTAGGTTTGGCAGTTTCCACTTTGGCTTTATACGCCAACAGAAAAGACATTTTTCTGGGTTTCAGATATTTGGGGAGGCCTGTCTCCACTTCGGGGTTGCCGTGGGGCTCCCCGAACGTACTCCATTTCCCTGGGACCAGCGCTCCGCCTCTGCTCACTCCACAGGGGAGGGACAGGGACAGGGAGCTGGGAGAGGCTGTGTGAGCTCTAAAGTACTGCACCCGCCCGTGTAAAGTGCCAGGACTCCGAGCCAGCGCCCTTAGAGCAGCGGGCCAGGCGGGGCCTGTTCTACACCATGAAATACCAGGGGGTGTCCCCAGGGGCAGCTGTGGGCAGGGGGCTCTGGCCTCAGTGGGTGGTCGTAGTCTGTTGGACATGGAAGGCTTTGGAGAGGCCCGAGGGGTCGGGGAGCAAGGCCTGAGGTCACGAGGTGGTTGGAGCCTGAGCTGGCTATGCCGTCTGGTCCCCAGGACCTGGGGAGTAGGGAGGTCTCACCTCCCAGAAGCTGTCGGTGGTCTCCTCGGGAGCTAGGGAGGCCTCGTCGTAGGAGCCGGACATGGTGCGACTGTGGCAGGACGGACAGGCGGGGCGTGGCGGTCAGCAGGCTGGGCTGCTCATGCGCTGCAGACAATAGAGGTCCTGGGGATGAGGGATGTGGTCCACATGCCCCCCGCCAGGCCCGGGCCCCAACTTGCTATGGGGATGAGGGCTCCCCAGGCAAAGCCTCACATTGGAACAAGGACTTCCTGCCTGGGGACGGGCTCGCCAACCGTCCCCAGGGTATCCCCAGAAGTCTCGCTGCAGCTCGCCTCGTGCCCACCTCCCATCTCTCACTCCACCTCCTCTCCCCCAAATCCATCCTCCAGCTCCAGGGTGGGCACCGCTCTCAGAAGGCTGCCCCAGCCACCAGGACATGGTACCTGCTGCTGCTTTGTGTTCCTGGACTCAGAGCTGAAAGTTAGAGCCACATAATCACGTATTTGCTTTCTGTAAATCTGTGGTTTGTTCCTGGACCCACAGGTCAGGTCTTCAAGGTCAGCCATCAGATTTATCTCCATGCAGCGCCCACCCCCACCCCCACCCCCCGCAGGACCTGACACCCTGTAGGACCGTTAGAGCTCAATGAACTGCAGCTGGCATCTCAACCTGCCCCCCTCAGCACTGCCCATCCTGACCCAGGCAGGTCCTTGCACCAGGCCCAAAACACCCACCTAAGTTCCCCACCAACGTAGGGCCCCTGGTTCCACCCCTAAATCCTCTCCAAATCCCCCACCTGGAGCCTGGACCAGGCTGAGCTCCTACTCAGTTCCCTGAGCTGCGGGGCCCTCTGGCTGCCCTGTGCCCAGCCCCAAAGCCTTCCATGAGCTGCTTCCATGTCCCTCAGAGTCCCAGACATGCAGCTTCCTGGCCCGAGGGTCAGACCTCTGAGATCTGTGTGAGCATCAGGCAGCTGCGTGTGGCCTGGAACTGTCGGCTGGCATCACGGCTGTCCAATCTAGGCCATGTGCTGCCCCAGGGCTGGGGCAGGCGCTGCCCTGCACCCATCCCCACCCCGTGCTCACTGCTACCCAGGCAAGGATGGTTCGGTTGAATGGCTCAGTCAGAAGATTAGACCCAGAGGGCCAGGGGCCTGGTCTTCAAAGGGGCAGTGAGGCCAAGCCAGGCCTGGTCACACTAGGAGCTGACAGCCTGGGCCCAGGGTCACTTCCCTGGTTCTGCGCTATAACCTCAGGGACTGTGAACCCTGACCAATGAGGACACGTGGGGGAGTGCTGGCCTCTGCACGATATAGCCGAACCTGGGGTCCAAGGACAGGGGCACTTACACATGAGGACCCTGGGCGAAGGAGGTTCCTGCTCTCTGTCCTCAGTCGCCCCACCTGTCCAGGGGCTGGTGCTCTTTGCCCAGTCATCACCAGGCATCATCCTTGCATCTGTCAGGCATCCATTTCGTTCCTTTCCCCTTAGTACCAACTCACTTTTTCACAAACTTATGTCCAGCGGGGGTGGGTGGAGAGAGGGCAGCTAGGGTTTATCAAGGGACAAAGAAATGAGCCCAAGTTTTTTTCTTTTCAACCTGGCACTTCATACTTATAGAGCAGAACTGTATTTTCCGGCGTATAAGACGACTCTTTAACCCAGGAAAATCTTCTCAAAAGTCAGGGGTCATCTGTCGTCTTATAGGACACGTGCTGAAACTTCCGAGCGGGACTGGAAAATCTACAGTTGTTGCATACGGTGGGGGGAGCTCAAAAACGGCCAAACTCCACTCATTTCAATGGAGCCGGATAGAGACCGCAAGTGTCTATGGTCGGCCCCTTTTTGTGCCGCATACGGTCTCCGTCCGGACTTTTTAACCCAGGAAAATCTTCTCAAAAGTTGGGGGTCGTCTTATACGCCCAGTCGTCTTATACGCCGGAAAATACGGTACTTGCTTCTAGAGGAAAATGTTGGATTGGACATGGAGAAGTAAAAGGCAGGGATATGTGGTGAAGGCCTTCCAGCCAGGTTAGGTGAGTGTCCCTGGCACCAGAGCCACCGAGAGCCCTTGAAGTTACATAGAACCTGGGGACCCCCAGTGTGTGGCTTTCGGGGGGACTCCTTCATAGAGTGAAGGTGGAGGGCACCCCTGGTAGTGGGGAAGCGACTTGGCACAGCCTCGGTGTCAGGTCCCTGACCCAGCGCACCCCATGGTTCTAGGAATTCCCCTTCCAGCCACTGGAGGGAACTGCGGCTGCCTGGAAAAGCTGAAGGCCGGCCACAACCCCGACGCGCCCGGGGGCCGGTTCAGTGATGGAGGTGCAGGCCGACCACGGAATGCTCAGGTCCTGGATGCACCCTCCCAGCCACGTGCCTACAGCCAGAGGAGCGAGGTGCAGAACAGCGAGGCTGCGGCGCTCCTGGCTCTATGGGGGGTGGACATGCATATGCGCGAGTATTTTTGGAAGCTGGTAGAACTGGGTGGCTGGCGGAGGGGGTGGGAGGTTTTTCACTGGCTCTTTTATGCCTTTTACATTTTGCCTTGTGCGCATAAATTGCCTATTTTTTAAAACCCTCCAGCCTGTGTTGGAGGAGAGCAGAGGGAGCTGGGAGCAGGGCCGAGGGCGCCCTTGAAGCATGGAGGCGGGGCCGGGCAGCCAGGGCTGGGAGGGTCGCACGTGGCAGCGACCACTCTCCACCTTGTCCAAGACGGTGGGACTTGCTGCGGTCCCTCCAGCTGAGAGAGAGCACGTGTCATAGGACAGCTCTAGCCTCGGGGCCCTGCTCTGCCACCAAACTGCTGTGTGACCTCGAGCAACTCACATGGCCTTGCTGGGTCCTGCCGGGAACTGAGGATGACCAGGCCCAACTTAAGGATGAGACAGGATGCTGAGGGTCCTGAAACCCCAGCCCCAGCTGGACCACACAGAGGGCCTCAGGAATACCAGTCAGGGCTGGGAGGGGTGCGGGCGGAGCGTGTGAGCCCGCAGCCCCATATGATCAGACACACCATCCGCCTCCCCCTGCTCTCACTCCCCCTCTGAGGCAGTGCCGCGTCCTCCTGAGGGGCGATCGGTGTCTGATCCTCCCGGCGGGCAAGCCCACTTAGCTTTCCTCCACCCATCGAACGGGCTCGATGCCCATCGGACGTGTTGTGGCCCTGAGAGCCCTTTATCATTAGTGATAACAGCCGACATGGATGGATGGAGCACACCTTGTGCCAAGGACGGTTCGCAGGTCTCAACCCATCGAGTCCTCACACCACCCTGTAAGGTGGGCAGCATCTCACCCCACACTGCGGACCGGGCCCAGGGCCGAGGCGGACTGCGAGAGAGCGCAGCCGCTCTCACTACTGCCTTGTCCCCGCTGCTGTCACTGTGGGTGGTGGTCCCATTTCAGCCCAGGCTGGTGCGTTCTCACCCTCCGCCATGCAGAAGGGGGTGAGGGGGTGGGGGGATGGGGGTGTAGGGGGGTGGGGGGAGGAGCGCAGGGCTCCGCTCGGCTCTGCCACCTGCCAGCGAGAGCGCGGCCCAGTCCCTGAGGGTCTCAGTTTTCTAACACACATGATGGAAAACAGTACGTGCGTCCATTCTGAAGATCAAATGATGACAGGATAGTAAGCTCTTTGGAAGAACAGAGAACACTATGGAATGTGAGGTTCTCCGGCTGGCCTGACCCTTCCTCCAGGGAGAGACGGGCCCAGGATGCAAGCATCCCTCTCAGGCCCAGGCCACTGCTGGCTGCCTCGGCCAGACCCTGGAGGGCAGGGGCCTCGGTCACGTCCACCAGGAAGGGACAGAGGAATTAAGGGCACGAACCTGGAGAGGGCAGGCCTGGCATGGACGTCACTTCGTGGATTCCTACATCATTAGACATGAACAACCACAGGCCTTGGGGTGGCCATAGCTCTTCTTTCTCCTGCCACTACACACCCAGCCCCTTCACTCCCAGCAGCCCCTTCACTCCCAGCAGCCTCTTCCCACCTCTGACATTGTCTCTCCCCAGCCCCCTACACAGCAGCCTGAGGGAAACTGGAAAAACCTGTCAGATCCCACCACTGCCCCACTCAGAATCCTACACACACACACACACACACACACACACACACACCGTTTCCTCTGAGTAAAAAGTCCAATTCCTTGTCAGGGGCCCTGCATAACCTGCTGTCCTACCCCTCACCCCTCTGCCCTCACTTCATACCACTCCCACTCTCCTCCAGCTCCACTAACTTCCTTGCTGTTCTAGCCCCAGGGCCTTTGCACCTGCTAGAAATAGTCACCCACCAGATTGCCAGGTCCACTCAAATGTCTTGACCTCCCCCTGCACCCAAGTTAAACTTACAACTCTGTTTCCACTCCAGTACCCCCACCCGACCCCGTTCTCCCTTCCCTCACTTTATTCTTCTTGGATAGGTTGTCAACATCAGAGTACTCATATATTTAGTGTCTTCCTCTCCCACTAGAATGTCAACTCTATAAGCCTGTCTGGTTCTCTGCTGTACTTCTAGCATCCAGAGCAGTGCCTGGCACAGAGGAAGTGCACGATCATTTTGTTCAATGAATGAATAAATGCCAAAAACCTTGTGGAACATTCATTCATTAAATAGCAGAAGCACTGAATTCTGTACCCCAGAGCCAGACAGTCACCAAGAGCCAGAATCTCATCAGGGGAACCCTCGATCCCACCTGTGCTATGCCACGGCCCCTGCTGCTCCTGGCATTCCCTTCCCCATCTCTTAGTCGACCGCCTGGATCCAGCTCCAGGGTGCTTCTCCCTGATCTCCCAGGATGCTCCTGCCCCCAGGCTGGGGCCCCTCCGCAGGGATCCTACATCACACACACGGGATAGTTACCAACAGCCTAGGCTGTCAGTGACCCCCTCTTCACTCCCCTTTTACACCAACTATGATAACCATTTTTGAGTACCTACTATGCTCCAGCCTCTTCAACACTGTATTTCTAATCCTCAGCAACCCATTAAGGTAGGTATCGACTTCCTCGTCTTCTCTGAGGCTCAGAGAGGTTAAACAAGGACACGCAGCAGGGAGAAGGAGGAGGCAGAGGCAGATCCAGACCCAGGTGAGGCCTGCCCTGCCCCTCCCTCCTGGTGCTCAGCCCAGAGCCAGCATCCATGGGTGTCACTGGGTCCTCTGGCCTAAGGGACCGACTCAGCTCCAACTGGGCAAGGCCAGGGGAAGCCAGAGCTGCGTCTCAGGGGTCTCAGCCCCCATAAACATTCCCATGCTCCTCCGCTCCTCACCTCACCCAGAGGTGGACGGGCTCACCACACCTGACTTGGGGTCACGCGAGGACTCTCCCCAGCCTCTGCTGCGGCTTCAGACGCAGCAAGGATCCAGGTGGCTGCCAGGTGCCATCCTTCCATTTCTCCTGCCACCCCGTGTTCACCCCGCTTCTGCTCCTTTGCTCATGCTGCCCCCTCCAGCCTGGGGTGCCTGCTGTCCTCCCTCCCACCATCCACCTCTCCCCAAAATAACTCTCCTTCCCTTCAAGAGCCAGGTCAGCCCTCGCCTACCTCACCCCTACCCCGTGGTGCAGTCCTAGTCCCACTCAAACCTAGTCCCACCACAAACCAGATCTTGCTGGGTCAGGGCAGCGTCTGCTTTCCTGACAAGCCAGCAACTCCCCCCAGGTTATCACTCCAGCAGAGCAGTTAAGAGCACTGCCCCTGGGGCCAGGCAGAATGACCGGGTTCAAACCCCAGCTTTGCCACTTACTGGCTGGGTGACTTTGGCAAGTTGCTTCTCTGTGTTTGTTTCACCTGGAAATGGAGATGATGATACCACCCCATGGGGTTGGTATGAGAAGGAAAAGAGTACCTACTCAGGAAGCACCATTTTAATCATCATCTTCTTCATCATTACAGAAACCATCATCATCATCATAGGTACCAACACCACCTTCATCATTATTATAGTTATAATCATCCATCATCATCAATATCATCATCACCATCACCAGTATCAATCATCACCCATCATCATCATCATCATCATCATCACCACCACCATCATCATCATCACCACCACCATCATCATCACAGGTATCATCACCCATCATCATTATCATCATCATCATCACCACCACCACCACCATCATCACCATTATCATCTCAGGTATCATCACCCATCACCACCATCACCACCATCATCATCACCACCACCATCATCACCACCACCATCATCACCACCACCATCATCACCACCACCACCACCACCACCACCACCACCACCACCACCACCACCACCACCACCACCACCATCACCACCACCACCATCACCACCACCACCACCATCACCACCACCACCATCATCACCACCACCACCATCATCACCACCATCATCATCACCACCATCATCACCACCATCACCACCATCACAGGTCATCACAGCATCGTCACCTTTGCTTCTCGCAGCTGCAGAGCTTTCGAACAGAAGACTCCCATCTTTGTGGGTGACCTCACACTCCATCTCCTCTCTGTGCCTAACTAATATCCCACAGAACTTGGCTATGGACTGAGCTTTGTCCCCCAAATCCATATGTGATGCTCTACTTCCCAATGTGACTGTATTAGGACTTTTAGGAGGCAACTGAGGTCAAATAAGGGTGCGGTCCTAATCCAATAGGATTGGTAAGGTCTTGTCTGGACACAGAGAGATGGGCCATCTGCGAGCCAGGAAGAGTGGCCTCCCCAGGAGCCCAGCAGCCACCGTGATCTTGGACGTCCAGCCACCAGAACCGCGAGAAATACATCGTGCATCCACGGTACTTTGTTCTGGCAGCCTGAGCTGAGCAAGACCGTTCCACGACTGTTGGCCTCACTAGACCCCCAGGTCTCCAAGTCCCCTATGAAAAGGCCTAGTTCCCTCTAGCCTTCTCTCTGGGTCTAAACCTCAGGCCTTCGACTTCTATCTGCTCTGAGGACAGGTCCCAGGCTGGTCCCCAAAGGGCTCTGCTTCAGAGATGATGAACCTCAGGTGGGGGTGGGGAAGAGGATGGAAACACAAATGGGGGGAAGAGGGAGGCAGAGCCAGGTCTCACCTACAGAGGTCCTGGCATAAGGGCCCAGGGGGGCTCATCCCAGCCAGGAAGGGTTCGAGGCACACCACCTCAGCTCCTGGCTGGTCACCCCCATGGCTGGCCTCACCCCTGCTTCCTGCCCATCCCTGGCCTCTGATCCTTGGCCCTTTGCCATCCCTATCCTCTCCCTTCCTCCTCCAGCCCCTCAGGCCCCCTCCTCTGAAAAATCACCCAAGGCAGCCCCGCACGCCCCTGTTCCCAGGACAAGTGGAGGAGGCGACATCTCATTTGGCCTCCAGAGAGCCTCTGAGTGGACAGACACTCCAGCGCGGGAGAAAGCCAAGAAGTGACAAAGTCTCACTTCATTCAGTGGTAACAACATTTAAGGGGATAATGAGGCAGGGAAAGGGGTTCCAGCCTCAAGTGATGACGCAGAGCTGGTGTCTACTGCCGCTCCCACCCTCCTGGCTCCCAGAGGTACTTGCGGGTCTGAGCCTGGCTGCCTGCAGCAGGAACGGCCCCCACGAAGCACCCACCGTCTCACCTCCACACTCAGTGCTTCAGAGGCCACCTCCCAAACAGACTGTCCTAGTCAGACCCCTATCCGGGCTCCGCTGCTGGGAGTGCCCAACTCCCACCCCACAGATGGGGAGGCGGGAGTGGGAGCTGTGGGAAGGCAGGCCCGTCCTCTCTGCCCGGGTGCATCCCTCTCCCAGGACCCATCATCCCGCGGGGTCTGTCCTGTCCTGAGCCCTGTGCCTCTGTGGCCTCCTGATGGGCACAGCCAGGTCGGTGCGCACCTCCCCCACCCTCGGCTGCATTGCCTCCGCCCTGGGCTGCACGCTAGTGGCTCACTGCCCTCCGCTCCCTCCAGGTAGAGCTATCATGGCCCAGGCTGGCGCAGAAAAAGGCAAGAAGCACAGATCCTGCCCAACTCCATGTCCTGGGGCAACTGCCCAGCCAGAGGGGCAACGGACCCCTCCCCTGGGAGGGCCACATCATAGGCCCCATTACAGCTGGACTCAGAGGCTCCTGGCTTCTAATTGCGGCCTCCATCCTTCGGTGCTGCTCCGAGCCACAGCAAGACCAAAAACTCCCCGCCCGCGTGGTCCTCTCCCCTCCTGCGTGGACCTGACACCCAGAGGGGCTGGGCAGACAAGGGGCCAGTCCCATAAGCCAATGATCAAGTGTGTCAGACGGTGCCAGGGCTATGGAGAAGAAAAGAGCAGTACAGGGGACAGGGAGGGGCAGTGGGGGCTGGGAACAAGGCCATTTTACACAGGAAAAGGCATTTCAGAAGGAGATGAGAGAGGGAGCCAGACAGCCACCTGGGGAAAGAGCATCCGGGCAGAGGGAACAGCCAATGCAAAGGCCCTGAGCAGAAGCATGACTGCCTGGCTGAGGAGCAAGGGGCCCTATGGCTGGAGCAGAGTGAGTGAGGAGAGAGGGAGGGGGAGGCCAGGGAGGCTGGGTGGGAGGCTGGGGAAGGATCCATCACAGGAGGCCGGAGGCCTTGTAAGTCAGAGAAAGAGCCTTAACGCCCTGCCTGCGCCAGCCCCCCCCACCCCACCCACAATCCTCTCCCCAGGAACCTCTGGTGGTTGAGGAGGTAGGATGCGATCAGGCTTGGGTTTTAGGGATCCCTGCCTGCTGGGGGACAGCATACTGCAGGGGCCAGCAGGACAGGGAACCCCATAACCTGCACCCTCCAGGTGAGGGAAGATGGGGCCTCAACCAGGGCGGTGAGGCTGGAAGTAGTGAGAAGAAGGTGGCATCTGGAAACACTGTGACATTCGAGCCCACAGGCTTTGCTGATGGCTTGTCTGTGTGAGGAGTCAGAGGTGGCTCTGGGGTTTGGGCCTGAGCAGCTGGCAGGGGAGCACGGCGGCGCAGGACCAGCTGGGGGAGATGGAGGCTGAGTCCCTGAGTTGCCCTGAAGAGAAGTGGACCTGTCTCCCTCGTCTCCCAGAGCTCCTGCAGCCACGCAGGAGGGGCCTACCTGGTTCCAGACCCAGGCCCAGCTCCGGGCTGAGCTCCACGCCTCTGTGTGCTCCGGGGTCTCCCTCAGCTCCCTGTGACCAGGGGAAGGCTGCTGGGGGTGGGCCGGGGCTCCCACCGGGCTGCCAGGATGGGGTGAGGTTGGTAATGTGCCTTGGGGGGCCCACTGCTGGGCTCACTGTCCCAGAGTCTGGGGGCCACAGAGTGTAGGAGAGAGATGGAGTGAGCAAAGACGCTGGGGACCATGGGACAGAAAAAACAAACACAAGAGAAGTAGCCTAGAGAAGGAGGCCAGGAGTGGGGGAGGCAGGGCCAGGTCTGGGGGGTCTGGGGAAGGGAAACCGCCAGCTCTTGCCAAAGGGCCTGTCCCCCAGCTCACAAGCCCCCCGCTCGGGCTGGGATGGAGGCCAGCGGCTGCAGGTGAGGTCGGGCAGATGCCAGCGCCTGCCTAGGCCCTGGTGGGGAGGAGGGGGCCGGGTGAGAAGAGGGGAGCAGACATGATGTGTGCCGGGCTGCATGGCTGCCAGCTCCCAGGCATGCCCTCCCTGCTGCTGCGGCCTGAGACCCCCTCACTCCCCAGGCCCTGGGTCCCGAAGCTGGAGGTTTTACATTCAGCAGGTTCAACTAACACTTGCAGAAATGAGTGGAAACACATCAGCTTGTGGCAGGTATTCCTCCCCGTCAGAGGCGCAGGGACCCGCCTCGGCCCCTGCACAAGGTCCTCTGACCCCAAGAGCCCAGGGGAAGGAGCTCCACGTGCTGTGCCAGAGCTCAGAAGGACCAGCCACACTCTCGGCGGGTGCTGGGCTCTCAGCGGGTGCTGGGCTCTCAGCGGGTGCTGGGCTCTCAGCGGGTGGGTGCTGG
>PVJC01029137.1:0-22096 GCA_004026665.1 Murina feae | reverse complement strand
CCGCCGACCCCCTGCCACCTCTTACCCGCTCCCCGGCCCGCCACCTTGCTTTCCCACTTCCTGGTGCCCTGGTGCCCTGGTGCCACTTCCAACTGCCAGCATAGGCAGGCAGTTGCAACAGAACCCTTTGGTTTGCTCTGGTTCCATGGCTGTTGGCCTCCATCTTGGCTGGGTTAATTTGCATACAGCCGCTCTGATTAGCTGTTGGCCTCCATCTTGGCTGGGTTAATTTGCATACAGCCGCTCTGATTGGCTGGTGGTAATGGTCACATTTGCATGTTTTGCTTTTATTATAGAAGATTATTATTATTATTAGAGGTGGTGCATGAATTTGTGCATGGGTGGGGTCCCTTGGCCTGGCGATCAAGGCCTATTGGGAGGGCTGGCCAGCCAGGGGGAGGGGCTGGGGGAGGTTGGCTGACCGCCCCCCCACCCATAAGTTTCCAAAGGGGGAGGGGATGGCTGGGGGAGGGGCCCCAAGGAGGTTGGCTGGCGGGAGAATGGGGAGAGAGGCAAGGCAGGAAGTAGGGGAAGGGGCTGCAGGAGGTTGGCTGTGAGAGTGCACTGACCACCAGGGAGCAGCTCCTGCATTGAGCGTCTGCCCACTGGTAGTCAGTGCATGTCATAACGCTCATTTAGGCTTTTATATATATAGATTATTAGCCAGTGGATCCATGTGAGCACTTAAAATTTTATGAGCAGCTCAATCTGTCACAGAAGCAAACAAAAAAATCTTTAGGTCGCAAATGCGTTAACTTTTGATCAGAAATTACAGGAGATGAGAAGAAGGCACTAACTCTGCATTTTTACAGCCCGGTTTGCCAAGTGTGAAGTTTTATTTTCCAAGTTTTGGGAAATTACAGTGAAGTCAATTTTACTATAGTACAATGATTTTTTCTTAAATTTTCATGGCTATTTTTGAATATTCATTTAGAATTAAATTCCAGTGAAATGCATTTTTAAAAAATATATGTTTAGTAACTTTAGAGAGAGATACCAGGAATCAAACCAGAATTGCACCATCAATCTTTCAATTTATGGAACCATGTTGCAACCAGTTGAATCACATGGGCTGAGCAGATTATGTGCTTTCTTAAGGGTGGTTATGCCTTCGAGGGATATTACTTCTGGCATCTCAAAGGTGTGTTAACCTCAATGTACAAAAACAATGGACAGGGCCTGCTTAAAAACCTTTTACTAAAGAAGTATGTCTGGGACAGGTGTGGCTGCCCGCCATGACCTACCCAGCTAAGAATTTATGATTTATTACAGCACGCTCTTTTTGTTCGCATTTAGATGAAGAAATTATTCTGGGACATAATCTAATGCCAGTTTAAAATGTACCAGAAGTTATGTGTGCATATAAGTATGATCAATGAACACAAGACATTGGGGGTTAGCGGAGGAGGAGGGAAGGTCAAAGAGGAAAAAAGTGGAAACTTATCTAACACTCTTTGTAATACTTTAAGCAATAAAACAAAATTAAAAATAAATAAATAAGAAATAAAATGTACCAGAAGTACATATATATATACACACATACACATTTGAGAATCCATTTATTTACCTCGAGATGGATGCTAGTTAATGTGCCAAAACCTATCTCTAGATCTTGAAGGAAGGTGACTTTATAGATTAGAATGTATGACTCCTTACCTAGAGGGAATATATCAAAGCAATTGTGGTCAACAACCTGAGATGTATTGAGTAATTCCTGCAGTAGGCATTAAATACACAAAGATATTGAAGAAGAAGCCATTGCTTTGAGAAAGAACAATCTAGTTGAGGAGGCAATTGAGAGTGTATTTTGCAATAAGAAATCTAATAGGACAGAGAATACCTATCACTAACAGATGAGAATTCCAATATCTACCCAAAGTAGTATTCACCAAGTTTCTCCCTCAAGTTGATTCAACTCATAGTTTACATAAAGCAAAGTTAAAAGATACATTGAGGCATATTAAAAACATTTTAAGAGTTTATATGAGTGAAAATGGATTCCAATTGAGTAGTGCCAAAGCAGAAGTGATTAGGAACACTCCACTGACAGGAGCTGGGGAGATTTTTACGGGGGGTGTAAAAAGACAGAAGCAAAGCAAGGAAATTATTGATTGGCCACAGTTGAAAGACTAGTTGGCTATTTATGATTAGTTGTCCTTCGATTTTGATTTATAATCTTGAGGCATTTACAAGGTTAGATTTTGGTTGATTTACTTAGGCTGCCATGGGATTAGAGTCACCTCAGTCTAATGGTGTCCACGCTTAATTAAATTAACAGAGGAAACCAGAGGTGTGTGCTCTTATGGGAAAGTTTTAATCTGGGAAGTGAGAGAAGGAAAATGTCAGCTTTAGATTTCATTGCATGAAAATTCACTCATCAATTTCATCTTCATTGGCTTTTTATACAGAATCCTGGAGTACTACTATCCTCTTTGATTTAATGAATAGACTGTATACACTGCTACTTACTTGGCTTAACAACTTTGAAGGCCTTCTATTCATATTGATGTTTTCCAGTCGCAGAACTTTAAGTCTTGATAGGACTTGATGTCTTATCTATTCACCCCGAAGGGTTGTAGAGTGAGTCATCAGTTGATAAGATAGGGTGGATTTATTACTGGCCTTAGTAAGAGCCTTAAAAGTCAGCACACCAGGCAATCAAGGAATTTGGGGAGTATTGGAGAAGGCCTGATGAGAGCTTCAAAGATAAGGTAAAAATACCACTAAAAGGGGAGTAACAAAGCAATTTGATCAAGTTAATTTATAATGTGGAACCCACAAAATGGAAGCCACCCTAATGGCATGGCCCACATCACAAATCTAAACCCAAGTTGGCCTGCACTTTCAGGAAACACCTGTCAATCACAATCCTATAACTGGGCTTTAGATGCTTACCTTACCCTAGAAAACAGGGCCTGCTGGCCTGATAAGGAAATCCCCAGCCTTCTGGTCAGTCACACCCGATTTTCACAGTCGCTTCTTCTAATGCTCTCTAAAACTCGCTCTTGCCTCAAATCCGTGCAGAAGAGGCTCCATTGTTTGTGAGGCACTGCACTCCTCCAGTCCATGGTGTGGACGAAAGGGGCCATATGCTATTCTGACTAGTTCAGGGAAGGCCTACATGGCGGTTGTACAGACTCGGAGACCTAAATGGCCACAAAAGATGGTCTGAAAATTAAATATTTAACTGCAAATATGTTATGGTGGGTAGTCATGTGCTAAGCCGGTATTTCCCCTGACAAAGACCAACTTAGATCTTTACTGAGCGCATTTGTCTTTTTGCCTCTAGGATAACATATTGGTGAGATGACTGAGTAACTTGTAACTTTCCTTTTTTCTGGACCCTCAGGGCACAACAAATAGCACCAGGACATCCCCTCATGTTATTGTTATCAAGTTAATTGTCAACTATTAATTATGTAAAACTATCCTGCATTCACCTATGTAAGAGAAGCATATGTCCATCATTTCATTTTTTTACCCTATCACAGAGGCTCCTCCTCCACCCCACTTTGCTTTATCCCACCTCCTTAATTGATCACCAATGAATTTCATGTAACCCATCTATATCCCTTTCCTTTGATTGCAACGTATAAATACAGATGTAACTTGCCATTCTCCAGAGCATTGTCTCAATTTATTGAGGTTCTGCTTCCCTGCATATGTCGACAGTTTGGCTCAAATAAACTCACAGAAATTCTTTACAGGTTTCAATGGTTTTTTACGTTAACAATGGATTGCTTTCTCTTGAATAAAGGACATCAAATTCATCTCTAAATTGCTTTAGTCTTGTCATTTGGCACGTTAAATACTAGAAGTACCAGGTCAGTTTAAAGAATGGGAGTTAAAGTAGTAAAGTTCACTGAGTCTTTCAGAAAACATAGGTAAAGGAAAGGAGACTGTCCTGAATCTGAACCACACACCAGGGAGTGACTTCAGTAGGTTTCTCTCTCCCTAAATGAATAAATGTAGATGTACTGAGTAGCTAAGGGAATAACTGTTTCACAGGTTTGGAGATAAATGAGATATGGTACGCAAGATTCCCAGACTACAGTGGTACCCAAGCAGTATTAGCTCTATTTTCAATTCCCCAATCACTATACCCATCTTAGAAATACTATTCTAAAAAAACTTCAAAAGGCCTGTCCAGAGTGGCTCAGTGACCTCTGAACCAGGAGGTCATGATTGGATTCCTGGTCAGGGCACATGTCTGGTTGTGGGCCTGATCCCCAGTGTAGGGTATGCAGAAGGCGGCTGATCAATGTTTCTCTCTCATTATTGATGTTTCCATCTCTCTCATCCTCTTCCTTCCTCTCTGAATTCAATAAAAATATTTAAGAAAATAAAGAAATAAATAATAAATAAATAGCTAAGAGGCTAAGAAAGGAGTAGAAATTTAGGTCATAGGACTTTTATTTCTCTGAAATCAATAAAATATTTTTAAAATATATTAAAAGGCAGTTGGTAAGCAATAAATGTTATAAATCTCAAGAGTGTTAGACAAAACACATTAACATCAAGAACTTTAAGAGTAAATATCAGCATAAATATTGTATTTCTCTATTACCTTCAAATACTCTTTGTTCAAGAAAACAGCCCCTTGAAACTCATAAAAATGTTCATACTTAAGTCTTATTTGTAACTCTCCATGGCAAACCTTTTCTATTTTTCTCTAGCAACAAACATGATGCAACTGTATAATGGATAGAAGTGTTTTTAAATGAAACCACTTTAACAACACTTAAGCATTTCCCCAGTTTCTGTTCTGGAATGGGCATACGTACTATTTTTGCATCATGGACTAAATGATGTAACAAATTTCAGTGTGAAGGAAACAAATATCCTTTGTGTTTTATGACAAATTTTCCCTTTCATAAAGACTGCCAAATTTATGAGGGAAGGTGAGAGAGCAAAATGAAGTATGGAGTCACATTTGCACTTAAAAGTAGGGTTATTTCTGGTGTCAGGCCATTTTGGTCGATATCGTTAGTGTCACGGTTGCCTAGCAACCCTCTCGTCAATGCACCTAGGATTCCTCTTTGGCTGGAAAATCCTAAGGAGCAGTACCTAGGAGAATCCTGCTATTGCTTTGGGTCATTCAGACTTGATCTTTACAAAAGCTTTCATTGTAGTCTGTCTAGGAGATGTCAGGCTGCCGTGGCTTAGGGATTGAATGTCACCCTGTGAAACAGGAAGTCACGGTTTCCTTTCTGGTCAGGGCACAGGCTAGGGTTGTGGGCTCGAACCCCAGTGTGGGGCGTGCAGGAGGCAGCTGATCAATGATTCTATCCCGTCATTGATGTTTCTATCCCTCTCTCCCTTTCCCTTTCTGTTTAAATTCAATAAAAAATATGTAAGAAAATAAACGAACAAACAAATAAATAAATGGCTAAGAGAGGAGTAGAAATTCAGGTTACAGGACTTTTATTTCTCCTACTATTTTAATAATGAATAAAGATTCTGATCCATATTCCATATTTGCTGAGACTTGCTGTAAAGTGCAAGAAGGAATGATTCCACGTACATAACAGAGACGTAGGCCCTGGACCACCTGTGCTTACCTCCACCTGCCCAATGCTAATGTCTCCATCTGCCCTTTTGAGCCAATCTAGCTTTTCACTTCAAGGTCATGTTTTATTAATTTTCCCCCATTTCCATGGCCTTCCGTTTCCATTTTTTCCTTCTCCACTGGTTTCTTTCTCCCAGAATAAAAAGTTCTGGAGATCCATTGCACAACAATGTGAAATTTATTTAACACTACTTAAGTACATACTTAAAAATGGCTAACATGGTAAATTTTATGTTATCCTCTTTGCCACAATAAAAAAAATCAATAAAAGCACAATAGATAATGCATTTGAAATAGAATCGATGCTGTCTGGAGGGTAAGAGCTTGATAGGAAGACTAACCATTCATGACTTCTGATTTTATGGGTCCTATCAGCTTGAATGCCTTCATAGAATGTCTTTCATTGTGAAAATTCCATAATACAAATCTCATCTAATAAAAGAGTAATATGCAAATTAACCATCACTCTGAGACACCCAAGCCACGCTCACCAGCCAAACCACGCCCACCAGCCAATCAGAGTGGCTATATGCAAATTAACTCAGCCAAGATGGCATCTGGCAGCCACAGAGCTAGAGCAAACAGGAGGCTTCCATTCACAATGGAGGAAACTGGCTGCCTAGGTCAGCTGGGCCTCTGCTCAAGGCAACAATGTTTCAATTATAGAAACCAGGGAGCTGAAACAAACAGGAGGCTTTAGTTGCCTGCCTAAGCCTCTACTCCAAGCAACAAAGTTTCAATTATAGAAGATAAATAAACCCCAGAAACATGATTCCAGCCAGCCTTGCTGAGACCTTGGGTCAATGGGAGTTGTGGGGAGCCTGAAAACAGCCCTCAGCCCCTCACCCAGGCTTCCCAGTCACCCCAGTAGGGACCCAAATCCTGAAGGGACTGTGGGCAGCCTGAAAATGGCCCTCAGCCCCTCACCCAGGCTGGCCAGGCACACCAGCAGGTGGACATCCCCCAAGGGATCCCATACTGCAAGAGGCCACAGTCCGGGCTGAGGAATCCCCCCCCCCCCCCGTGCACAAATTTTTGTGCACCGGGCCCCTAGTAATATAATATTTGAATATAATGTCAAAATATGACAGTGTGAATTAATAATCTATATATATAGAAACCTAATAGACAAAATGTCCCCTCGGGAGTTCAATTGGGAGACTGGGAGTTCAATCATTCACTATGACGTGTGCTGACCACCAGGAGACAATGCGGAATGAAGGAAGGCCATGGATGGCAGCCAGAAGGCGCTGATCAGCCTTGATCGCTGGTTAGGCCTAGGGAGTCTACCTGTGCAGAATATCATGCACCGGGCCTCTAGTATGAATTATAAACTAATATGAATAACAAAAAAATTCCATTTTCCTTTTTGATAAAGTTGGTCTTTCACCATCTCTATCTGCTATGTTTCAAGTACACATAAAAGTAGAGTTCAATATGAACAGACCTAGGAATAGTCCTCTTGGAGCTTACAGTCCAAATACTATGACCCTATGCACACAGTTATCAAGAAAACTTACAGAGTTGTCCAAAGAGCACACATGAAAATATACACACACATGTGTCTGAACACACACACACACACACACACACACCACTTGCTGAAGCTCATAAAGCATTCATGAGTCAGGTTTTTGAATAATTAAATGATGTTGAGAAAATCATTAAATAATTCCATAAAATTTCCAAATTTCCATTGAGAAAAAAAATGTTTCTAAAGAAGAAAGTGAAGCTGTAACTTCAAAATGTCTGCACTGATCTTCACTGACTTAATAAAGTTGACATAAAATCTCCAAAGAGCAATCACTCCTCAACCGACAAGCAGACCTCAGTTTGAGCTGATTCTCTGGTCTTTAACAATATGTTAAGCAGCAGGAAACATCTGAAACATTCCCATTAGGGTTTCAGAAATTTCCTTTTCCTGAACCTACACGTTTTCATCTCTCCCATGGAAAACATAAACACCAGGGGTGAAATGGAATTCAGGATTCCTAAATGATCTCCTACTCTAAGAGAGCTCATTTTCCATCATCGGACCTCTGGGGTTGCTACAATAAAAAAGCCTGTTTGCCACTGAAATTGAGCAGTTGATTTAAACTGGTGAAACCAACAGGGAGAGGACCTGTGAAAATTGCCACGTGCCTAGGGTGCAACAGACAATCCCTGATGCTATCCTACTTCCCTCCATATCTACAGCTGGGGGACTGAGCACAACCCCAGGCCAGCCTCCTCATCCTTTCCAAATCGGCAGCAAGTGCATCTCTGCCAGCCTGAGTCCTGCCATTTCTGAGTTGCCTGGGAGCTATAGGAAAACATCATTAACTCAATCTGTGTTAACCTGAAATGCCAAAAATAAAAATAGCATCTAGGAGGCTACTTCCCGAGATTCCAGTTATTTCATATGAAGATTCTATTTTTCCTTGAGCTACTGTTGTTTGCTGGCCATCTTCCTCATTACAGCTGCTCTTTTACTATTGCCTCTTTATTGAGCTGTAATTGACATATGATAGTGTGTAAGTTTAAGGTGTACAGCAAAATGATTGGATGCATATACTATATGTATATATTGCAAGATGATCACCACACTAAGATTATTAACACATCCATCACCTCATATGATTATAACTTTTTTGGTGGTGAGAATATTTAGTATCTACTCTATAGTTCCTCTTTTACATTTTTATTTGTATCTTATAGTTCTGCCTGTAAGTAAATTTACTTGGGAAAGGGGGAAATATGTTTCTCCTCTCCATGCAGAGGTGAGAAGTTGAGGGAAGCAGGTCCATTATACTGAGTTTCTTCCCTAGGCCCACATATATTTATGCAGGAAGCAGGTCCATTATACTGAGTTTCTTCCCTAGGCCCACATATATTTATGCAGATGAACCAAATACCAGTGAATTCCTTTTAAAAGCAGGCTTAACGGGAGAAATCACAAAAGCTAAAATCCTTTAGAAACCCTTTGAGGAAATATGCAGGAAGAGAGGTCAGATGGAGATGCAACACCATGCTCTTAGCCTTGAGGGCCGAGGAGGATTTCTAGGCTGGTGGTGTGTGTGGTACAAAGGCCTACAATAATGCCCTAGGTCTTGCTTTTGGTTTGTTTGCTTGCTCATGTGTTTTGGTATGAGCTTGCCATAGAGCCACTGACACATGGCTCCTTTCCTCCTTCAGCACATCACCTTGGAAAGCTGTTGCTTGGTTTTTGGATCCCAGCTGAGAGATTTCCTGGAGAGAGGCATGTTACCCCAGCTTTCCTATAAAGATGACCAAATAGCTTGTCATATAAACCAGGACACATCTCAGAGTCACTAAAATGAATTAATACACAGTAATTGATCTACAATAGGTGAAAACCAGGATGTACAGACAATAGTTCAATGCTAGGCCCCTGGTAATGGCAGTTAACCGGGTCCAGTTTCTCAGAGGGTTGATGGGGGTGCTCTTTCCCTCCAAATACCCTGAAAGTATGGCTGGGGGGCGGAGAAGGGGGAACTGTGAAATCACTGGGACATTTTATTTGTATTACCCACTTTAATCTCATGAAATTCTCTTTTTTTTGTTCAAATGCTTGTTAGCAATGGTCTGCTCTTGTCTGTATTTACTTGCTAGGGCTGCCATAGTGAAATACCACAGACTGCGTGGCTTAACCAGCAGAAATTAATTTTCTCCCAGTTCTGGAGGCTCAATGTTCAAGATTACGTTATAGTCAGGTAAGTCTTCTGAGGCCTCTCTCCTTGGTTTGTAGATGTCCACCTCTTCTCTGCATCCTCACGTGGTCAGGTCTCTGTGCATGCGCAACCCCAGTGTCTCTTCGTGTGACCTAATCTTGATTCTCATAAGGACTTCAGGCAGATTGGATTAGGCCTCATCTTAGCTTAATCACCTCTTTAAAAGCCTAATCTCCAAATATAGTCACATTCTTCCGTACTAGGGGCTAGGGCTTCAATGTGTAAATTTAGGGGCAAACAATTCAGTTCACAATACTGTTGCTTCTCATTCAAGCTTGCTACCCTCTGAGGGCACAGCAAGAAGATTGCCATTTATGAACCAAGAAAGGGCCTCTTCAGACTCTGGATCTGCTAGCTCCTTGATCTTGGACCTCCCAACCTCCAGACTAAGAAACAAATATTTGCTGTTTAAACCACCCACCTTACGGTGTTTTTGTTAAAGTAGCTTGAACAGACGAAGACAAGATTTGATCATTTTGCAAATCGAAAATATGTGGATTCACTGAGAAAATTTAGATGAGTTTGAACAGTGCTGTGCCAAGCATCCAATGGTGATACCGTCAGAACTGAGCCAGGTGCTGAGATATCATAAAATGTGAACTAGGAAACAAAACTCACCGCACAACACTACAGTCAAGTTTCTTGAATGTCAAGTGCCTGCTGAAGCGAGAGTCTGTCTGTTTCATTAGAGTGAGGGAGCCCCACGGAAGCACCCCAGGCTGGTGGTGCCTTGATGCTAGTCAGTGTATCAGCACTCATTAGCCTCCGGGGGTGGTAGCAGGAAATCTCCCAGTGGCATTTCCTTCTCTCTATGAGAGAGAGAGTGTTAACGCAGAAAAGTGATCTACAGAGGCCAGAAATTTGAAAAGGATTGCAAAACATATTATTTAGCTCTGATTATTTGTAGCATTTATGGGCTGTAGATAATTTAATCTAGGGATACAACCATGAAGTCATCAGAGCTGGAGGAGATTTGGTGGGTTTCAAATTCATCTTTCGATCTTCAAGGACTGCCAAGCCAATACTGTTGGGGAGTGGGGAACACTGATGACGAGTGAACACTGACGATGAGTTATTTAGGCTTAAATGGCCAAATGTGATTGATTGGTGGGTCTGATGTGTGTTTTCCAACAACACCAAGTAGTTTTCCAATCCTGTGGAGACTGAGTGTCCTACAATTTAACTTAATTCAAACACTCCCTGGAGATGGCATCAGATCCCACAGGTAAAAACTTCAATCCCACAAGACTGCCCCCACTTCACATGCATTCGCAAGGCCAGGTTGTTACATGTGCTTCTGTAAATTGGAGGTTCCCATGACTTTTCCTTGAGTTTGATTAATTTGCTAGACCAGCTCATGGAACTCAGAGAAACACTTATTTGTGTCAGTTTATTATAAAGGATAGCATAAAAGATATAGAAGAACAGCCAGATGAAGAGGTACCTAAGATGGAGTCTGGAAGAACCCCAAGAGTAGGAGCTTCTGTAAATGGTGTCCTACCTTACCAGCATGTGGGTGCATCCACCAACATGCAAGCTTAACAACTCCTGTTCAAGAGCTTTTATAGAGCTTAGACTGTAGCCATCCCCCTTCTCTCTCTAGAGGTATGTGGATGTGGCTAAAAGCTCCAGCCCTTTAATCACTTGGTCTTTTTAAAATATATATCTATATCTTTTTATTGATTTCAGAGAGGAAAGGAGAGGGAGAGAGAGGTAGCAATGTCAATGATGAGAGAGAATCATTGATTGACTGCCTCCTGCATGCCCCACATTAGGGATCGAGCCTGCAACCTGGGAATGTGCCCTGATCAGGAATCGAACCGTGACCTCCTGGTTCATAGGTCAATGCTCAATCATCGAACCATGTCGGCCAGCTGGGCAATCACTTGGTCTTTCTTTTTTTGTTTTTTAAATATATTTTATTGATTTTTGCAGAGAGGAAGGGAGAGGGATAGAGTTAGAAACATCAATGAGAGAGAAACATCGATCAGCTGCCTCCTGTACACCCCCCACTGGGGATGTGCCCGCAACCCAGGTACATGCCCTTGACCAGAATCGAACCTGGGACCTTTCAGTTCGCAGGCTGACGCTCTATCCACTGAGCCAAACCAGTCAGGGCCACTTGGTCTTTCTTGTGACCAGCCTCATCCTGAGAAACTAAGAGGCCTCACCCTTAGTCACCTCATTAGCATAAACTCAGATTGGCTCATTCAAGCAATTTCAAAGGAGCTTTGTGCCAGGAACCACTGAAAAAAGACCAAGTATATTTCTCATTATATACCACATGGGAAAGGAAGGGCATAGTTGTTGTTTTTTATTATCATTATTATTCAATTGTGTTTTAAGACAAAATAAAACACAAAAACCTTTATTCAAATAGGGTTGCAGAGTCATTTGAAATTTGTGTCAAGGGCTGAAAAGAATGTTCAAAATAAACACTTGGTTGGAGAGGTGGATATGAATGATTCAGAAATAAGGTATGCAGAAAGGGGATAATCTGGCAATCTCATTTTAAGCTGAAAAGGAGCAGATTCACCAGCAAGCTAGAACCAGGCCCTAACAAGTGTCTGCCAAACTGGAATGAAACAAAGAAAATGAGCCAAAGTGTGAATCCAGTGAGTCTGAACGAATCGGCTAAGGTTGGTATCTGAGGATCGGGGAACCGACGGGGGTGGGCAGAGAGCCATTTCTCAAACCTCAGCACAAAAGGGCGAGTTCTGCACAGCCAGGTTCATGGTTGTCTGAGTGCTGATCAAGCTAGCTGCCTTTTTCTCAAGTCCCATAGTGTGCCCAGTCTGGCAGACAATGCCTTTGTGACTTGGCCTAAATCCACTCCTTCAGCCTCATCTCCCAGCTTGCCCTCTCTGCTTTTAGCAGCATTTAACTTCTTTTTCCTCAGTGCCTCTCTACTGCTGAAGTGCTGTTTATTCTCCCTTAAGGTCCTCACCCTTCTTACCCACCTGCAACCCTTCTCCCTCGAGAGTTACTTTATGAGTGAAGCCTTCTGTGTACACCTCAAAGTAAGGATCTTTTCCTCAGCGCTAGCAATGCAGGCTTACATGCCTCTGCTGTTATGTATCACAGTTTTAAACAGTAATTTCCTTATAATTTTAATAAGAAGTTGTACAACATTAGAACACTTGAAATGGTGTGTATTCCAAAGAGGTTTACATCCACTGCTTAATCCAACTGTCATCCCACCTTCACTCATTGACCCTCGCACTATAATAGCTTCAGGACCCAAAGCCAATGTTAGTTCAAAATCGGTTATAGGCAGGCAGAAGTCACAGGTTATTGACAACTTCTGATTTAATCAGAAAGATTTGCTTTCCCTTCACTTGGTTCAAGAGAGAAAGCCCACTGACATACGTAAGCAAATCAACAAGAAATGCCATGATTTCCTTTTTCCTGTTAGAGACGAAGTGCTTGTCTCTGATATACTTCTCTTCATCTTAGTTCTTTACTCCCTGAAGCTGTGCTATTTCCAGCAAGACTCCACGTATGTCCTTAGCAATTATGTCAAGTACAATCAGATTTTTCTCTTTGCTAATAAAGGCTACTTTGCTTCTTTCTTAAAAAAAGAAGCATTCCTTTTATAGTTACCAACTTTTATAGTTAAGCCTAATAGAACATGATTTTAAAAGCAAGCAAAAGTAAAATGTAGCTTTATAACACAAGGCCCTCCAAGTGGAGGTCTGATTATACCACACAGGGTATGACTAGCCTATGCATGAAGTCACCTATGAATTGGCCAAACAGTAGACTACGAGAAGGAGTAGAAACCGGAGAAACAAAAAGTCTCTGTAATTGGTCCTGAAATCATCTGGAAATCTAAGCCTTATCATACATAAGGAACTTTAGTGTTTCTACTGGAAGGAACATGAAGATATCACATCCTCTTATTCTGTTTGGGGTCACCCTGAATGCAAGCCCTTACTAAGGACTGATGTTACACCTTAAAGGGTAAAACAAGGTTTTATAGCTGTGGTATTGAAGAGGGGCTGGGCTTTCCATCTTCCCATTCATTACCACACATTATCTATGGTGCTTGGGTAATTGAGCAAATAATGCCCCTGATAACCATTCTCTCTCTTTAACTCCAAGGCAAGGTCATTAATTAAGGCCAGAAGGGGATTGTTTAATGGGTGTTAATGAATCACAATTGAAGGAATTACTTTGGAGAGCATTTTTAGAGCCTGTAAAAGTGCATGAACAAGAGCATCTTGGGTATCTAATGTTCCTTGTCCTTCCTGTCACTGCTCAGTCATGGATGGGCACATTCAATGTGAAACGCCTGGGGAATTGCCATGACATAGCAC
The DNA here is from genome assembly GCA_004026665.1 of Murina feae. Taxonomy (NCBI): domain Eukaryota; kingdom Metazoa; phylum Chordata; class Mammalia; order Chiroptera; family Vespertilionidae; genus Murina; species Murina feae. The sequence continues at coordinate 8,477 of PVJC01029137.1, read as the reverse complement.
TGTCTGACGGCGCTTCTGTAACTTTAAGTGGCTATTTTCAACGCCATGGTAATTTCTAGAGAAGCTTCTCTAGGACACACACTTAATGTGCAGCTCACACCACAATATAATGAACCGATTGACTGATTGATAATGAACTGATAATGAACAATTCACTGATTGCCCAGCATTTATTCAGTGCTGTGTGAGGTAGTCCGAGCATCACACACACATACTGAAAAAGGATGACTGCCCTAAAGGAGGCATCACCTCAGTGGAACCCACATAATGGACAGAAGAAACAAGTGGAGACCAGTGTGACCGGATGGTATATAATTAAGGGTTAAAGGAATTTAGAGAAGGGTCAGCTATGAGAGCAAAGCAGGTTTCAAAGAAGAGGTGGGACCAAGTTGGGCCCACAGAAAATCGGAACAGGCAGAGAGGAGCAGGAGCAGTGTGGATAACGGCAGGGGGAGTATGGCTGTAAGCCAGCGGTTCTCAACCTGTGGGTTGTGACTCCTCTGGGGGTCGAATGACCCTTTCACAGGGGTCGCCTAAGACCATCCTGCATATCAGATATTTACATTATGATTCATAAGAGTAGCAACATTACAGTTGTGAAGTAGCAACGAAAATAATTTTATGGTTGGGTCACAACATGAGGAACTGTATTTAAAGGGCCAGAAGGTTGAGAACCACTGCGGTGTAAGATAACAGTGAGCATCCTACCTCCCTAGAAAAGAACTTCATGCCAGAGTCTACAGATTATCCTTCTTTCTTCTTTCTTTCACCCTTCTCCTCCTTCTTTGGAAGTTTAAAGAGGCAATTTGAGATTACCAAGTTCCACTACATACACCCTGCAGTGCGTGCATATGCACGCGCGTGCGCACACACACACACACACATCCCAGCAGATAGGCTGAGTGGTTCACATAGGTCTGACCTGGTGACAGAGCACAGAACTAGTGTCAGACAAGAAATTAAATGCCATAACTGTAAGTCTTGAGTGCAAAGCCTTATCGGGGCACAATGTTAGCTCAATAGTGTGAAGATAGATTATAAAAGGTCTGAATTTCAGACAGCAGAGTTCAGGCAGATGATGCAACAGAGAAGGAGCTCTTGCAGGGAAGTACATCCTGAAGAAGTGTTGGAGTAACTATCTAATGTCTACAACTTTTATTAACAGACTAGAGGCCCAGTGCATGAAAATTCATGCACTGGAGGGGGGTGTCCTTCAGCCCGGTCTGCCCCCTCTCACAATCTGGGAGCCCTCAGGGGTGGGAGGCATCCCGGTAATCAGGGGAAGGCGACACACCATCACACCTCTGCTGTGGCCCTGGGTGGCTGGGCAACTGCCATTGGAGTCTTGCCTGTGCCTCAGGCCTTCCCTTAGTGGCTGGGGGTCTGAGGGGATCGGGGGACTCCGGAGGCAGGCACACACCTACTGCCCCAGTGGGACTGAGGTAACTGGGCACTGCCATCTTGTGGCTGTGGGCACTGCCATCTTTGTGGGCAAGATAGTCAATTGGCATATTCCCTCCTTATTGGCTGTGTGTGCCACCATCTTTGTGATGGTGTGAGGGTCAATTAGCATATTCCCTCTTTATTATATAGGATGACTAAGTGTCAGGCTCTGCTAAGGAGCTCACATATATATTTTCACCTAAGGCTCACATCAACTCTCTATTTGCTAATAAAGTTCATTCCCATTTACAGATGAAAAGACAGGTTTAGAAAAATTAGCTACCTTGCCTAAGGCTAGTAAAAGTGAGAGCAGAAGTCCTAAAACCCAGTTTCCTAAGAATCATGCTTTATTGTTTCCCGTATAAATCTAACATATTGTCTTTATACCTTTTTGCTCAGGAACCCCTAAAACAATAGTTCCAAACTGGGGGTGATTTGCCCCTCAAACACATATGGCAATATTGGGAGACACTTTTGGTTGGCACAACTCAGGTGTGGGGGGGATGCTACTAGTATTAGTGGGAAGAGGCCAGGAATGCTGCTAATGAGCATCCTTCCATATACAGGGCAGCCTCTCAGCAAAGATGTATCCATACAGAAGGGATCCTGATCCCCACAGGCCTCATCCAGACAGGAGGGAGCTCAATCCTGTGTTGAGTGTCTGTCCCCTGGTGGTTAGTGTGTGTCATAGTGACCAGTCAACCAATCATTCAGTTGCTTAGGCTTTTATATATATACTAGGCACCTGATGCACAAAAATTTGTGCACTCGGGGGGTCCCTCAGCCTGGCCTGTGCCCTCTCACAGTCTGGGACCCCTCAGGGGATGTCCACCTGCTGTCATGCCTGGCCAGCCTGGGTGAAGGGCTGATGGCTGTTTGCAGGCTGGCCAAGCTCCCCAGTGGGGACCCACATCCCATGGGGATGTGGCCAGCCTGAGTGAGGGGCTGAGGGCCGTTTTCAGGCTGCCCTCAGTCCCTTCAGGGTTTGGGTCCCTACTGGGGTGTCTGGTCAGCCTGGGTGAGGGGCTGAGGGCCATTTTCAGGCTGGCTACAGCCTCTTCAGGGTTCAGATCCCTATTGGGGTGCCTGACCACCTGGGTGAGGGGCTGAGGAGTGTTTGCAGGCTGGCCACACCTCCCATTGACCCAAGGTCCCAGCAAGGCTAGCTGGAAGCAGGTTTCTGGGGTTTATTTATCTTCTATAATTGAAACTTTGTTGCCTTGAGTGGAGGCCACAGCCGGCCGAGGCAGGCAGTTTCCTCCATTGATGCCCTTCTGTTTGCTCTAGCTCTGTGGCTGCCGTCTGCTATCTTGGCTGGGTTAATTTGCATATCATCACTCTGATTGGCTGTTGGGCATGGCTTAGGTGTAATGGAGTGGGGTTAATTTGCATATTACTCTTTTATTAGATTAGATATAGATAGATATCCTGTTTCCCTGAAAGTAAGACATCCCCCGAAAATAAGACCTACTTACAGTTTTGCCTCTTGCTGAAATATAAGGCTTTCCCCCTCAAAATAAGACCTCCCCAAAATAAGACCTCTCTGATAATAAGGCCTCCCCGAACATAAGGCCTCCCCGATAATAAGACCCCCTGAAGGTACCGTAACTCGGCACTCTGTGCTGTAGTGGCAAGCGCTGCTGCACAGCTCACTGTTGGCCACAGCATAGCCAGAACAGACAGGAAGTGTGAAGTCTCTTTTAATCAGAGAGTCCGCGCTGCTGCCAAGAAAAGCTGCTGCCTGCTGCTCGCTCTGCCCTGATGAAGTCTGGCTGACTCACAATTAGACAGAAGTCGGGCACATTGTGTGGACCCACAGGTAATAAATTTCCTTGTTTTTTGTTCAACAATAAATGTGTGCCATATTCTTCTTCATGGAAAAATAAGACATCCCCTGAAAATAAGACCTAGCACATCTTTGGGAGCAAAAATTAATATAAGACACTGTCTTACTTTCAAGAAAATAAGGTAAATATTAAAAAGGAATGTAAAATTATATTCCTATCTCGATTTTAATAGATGCAAGCACCAAATAATCCTGTTTATATAGATATCAAATGAGCTTTGCTATAGCCATGTTACTCAGTTCATGAACTCCAGAATTATAGGCCAAAAGTCAGATAGTGCTTGAGCATCAACTATTCCTTCTAAGGATCCATCAGCTCAGTTAGGTGGTGTTCGTTGTTTTGAAAGCAAAGAATTACAAACATTTGATTTCCTAAACAATATGGTATCCTCTCATTAGAATTCACTTCCTTAGCACCAGAATTTTAAATTGTTCCTTGTTTGGGGTCCTGGAGGCGGGGGTCCTCGATGCAGCCTGGGACAACGCATCTTCTCAATGTTCGGGAAGGGTGGCAGGTGCCCTTTCCTGTTGTAAATTGGAGGAAGGGCTCTCTTGGAAGGGGGTTGGGACAGAGAGCTTGCTGTCAACACTGGTAAGTTCTTAAGAAGATCCATTTTAGAAAAGTACACATGGAGGGCGAGGAATCGGTCTCCTTAAAACTGACTGCACCATGTAACGCTGGGGGAGCCTCTGCATATGCCTAGGGTCACTGGTTCCCCAGCGTGAAGACCACTGTGGGCCCTGGGAAAAGGAGCTTTACTCCAGGGCATGGGCTCACCATGACATCCTCAGCCACGTGAGCGGTGGGGCTAACAGGCAAAGCACGTGGGGGTCTCCCAGCCCTTCTTTCCTTTTCCTTTCCCTTTTCCTTTCCCTCTTCTGAGTGGCAGCTGAGTATGGCCTCCAACGTCAGACTCCTGGGTTTAAGTCCCAGGTTTCCCGTTTATCAGTTTTCTAAATTTGCACAAGTTACTTAATTTGGTGCCTCAGTTTACTAGTGCATACAATGTGAATCATAATAGTATTTATCTCAAAGGATGGACGTGAGAGATGAATGAGTTAAAAGTGCGTGGCATATGACGAGTACTCAGTTAATGTAAACTAGTACAGGGGTTCAACGGTGCCCCTTCGGGGGGAGTCCTGCCCTCCATCCTGAGAACCCTCGCAGGACAAGTGTGAGGTCCAAGAGGAACGTAGACTTTGTGACCAAGTCTTAAGGAGGAAAGCTCCAATTTCTATACCTGAAGCCTACGGGGCACAGAGATTAAGATAATAGGCTCACAATAGCCTCAGAGGAAAGGGGTCAGGAGACCAGCCCCTTGAGTTTCCCTCTATTCCAGACAAAAGGAGCCGCCATGAGTTTCCAGGAATGTGGAGCCAAATGGCTGATCTGTAACAAACATTGGGCATTTGCTTGTGTTGAATGCACTTCAGATAGAACCGGGACGTCTACACTGGGCTGCTCAATTAAGGGGACAAGGTTGGGGCTAACGCTGCAGGTTAATATTTCTTCTCCTTTGTTCTCCAGCATTAAGCATATTTCATCCTCCTATCATTCTGCACTTCCTTATTTACTCTACAAAGCAAACTGTTCTGATATTGTTTCTCTTTTTCTTTGAATAGTTTGCTCTTGGCTTCTGCCTAGTTAATACTTAGCATTTATGTAAAGTTTGCATTTGTCGGGTCTGTTGAAGTTGGGCATGGGGGAGGACAGAAGAGATAACCTTGGTGCCAGAAGGTACGTTAAATGGGGACTTCGGGAAATAATGTTGTAAGATGCTGAGGGTCCCCCAGGAAAAGGCCTTGTGAAGACAAACATCTTTGAGTTGATGGCAAAGCTTGTATTGATGGGCTGACTCTCATTCTCTTTTGCTTTTTCTCCTGCTGCTTTCCTTGGTAGCCGGGAAGTTAGGGAGATGGAAAAGAATGGAAACTGGGAAGGAATCAGGAATATCTGCAACCAGAGAAGGGCTTTTGTGACATAAACCTTAGTCAAAATACACCCTTTGAGCAAGGAGGGAGGCATTCATGCTTTGCTCCCATACCAGCAAAAATTAGTAAAACTTTAAGATTTGGAAACTTAACCTGTTTTTGCCTTTGTGATGTTACCCCAAAGAAATCATGCTGATCAGCTGTGGAAGACAGAAAAAGATTCCCCAAACCAGCCACAATTTGGAGTAAATGAGAGTGAGGTGACACAGTGGTGGGTCATAAGTTAAGGACTAGTAAGTCTTGGTTTTTGTCCTCTTGATTACGGCTAAAATATAGCTCTGTGAGTGTCATCAGTTACTGCAGGTGCTGATGCAAGAGGTGTTCTAAGAGAACGGGTCTGGCAAATGCATGTGGTAAAGCTTGGAGGATTGTATCTTCAAATGTGAAAGCATGAAAATCACGTACTATTTTTTTCTCCACGAAACCTCCTCTTTCTCCAGTTAAAATAGTATCACCTACAGTCTTCAGAGGCGATGTGACCAGAGGACACAGAAGAGGTGTTATTATTTCCATGGAGACATTTCAAAATATGACCTGTTCAGTCTTTTCTCCTTACCCATATTAGTGTTTCTTTGTTTTTCTCCATTATGGTCAGATACAGTAGCATTCTCCAAGTCTCCGGCAGGCTTTGCACTTTTTATTTATTTATTTTTTTGCTGTTAATCCTCATCTGAGGGTATTTTTTCCATTAATTTTTAGAGAGTGAAGGTGGCAGCAAAGGAAGAGAGAAAGGGAGAGAGAGATATGTGTGTGTGTGTGTGTGTGTGTGTGTGTGAGAGAGAGAGAGAGAGAGAGAGAGAGAGAGAGAGAGAGAGAGATACATCAATCAATTTCCTCCCCTCACAAGTCTCCAGCTGGACTGGGGATCGAACCTGCAACACAGGTACATGTCCTTGACCTGGAACTGATCCTGTGACCTTTCAGTGTGTGGGCAAATGCTCTAACTATGAAGCAACGGCCAGGGCAGGCTTTGTGACTTTTTCTTATTCTACCTTCAAATCCTGACTCTATCAGGAATACTCACTCTTCATTCAATGTGCTTTCAGATTCAACTTTTCTTCTCTTTATTCTACACCTTACTCTTTATCAGGCCCTTGGCCATTTACACTCAAATTACTACATATGCCTCAAAGGGTCAGGTCCTGGGCCATGCTCTAAAGCAATTCCTTGGTTAACCTCCTTTGATATGTTTTTGACATATGATTCACCCATATAGAAACTCTGCATGGCATTGCCTCAGAAACCTCTTAGCCTGATATTCAAAGTTCTCCCTGGCTAAGCCCACTGTACTCTCCACCCTCATCTCTCACTACTCTGTTGTGGAGCCACCTATTTAAGGTGAAGCTATTGTCCGAAGGGTCCCTTGCTCGCTGAGTGTTTGTCTCTGTCTCTGTCTTTTGCTCCTGAGGGTCCCCTATCTTGGAAAACTCCCTCTTCTCTTCCTTTCTGAGGAAGCTATATCCGGCTTTTTTTTTTTTTTCTTTTCAAAGTTCAGCTTAAGAATACCTTTCTCCAAGAAGCCATCTCTGATTGATCTTGCCCAATACTTTGCTTCCCTTTATGTTGCTCATCTTTAGCACTTAGCCATGCAGCGCCAGCATGCAATATCATATGGGGTTTTGAAATTATTCTCTAGTGTGCTGGGAACACAATACATAGTTAATAGAGGCATTTGTTAACTTGACTTCATGCCTCGTTTCCTCCATTCAACTGTAATTTTCTTTAGGGTGGTGCTTGTATCTTGTATTACTTCTGATACCCCTGCTCCCTCCCCATAGAATCTAGTGCAAGGCCTGCCAGCAATAGGAACTTAATTAACATTTGAAATAAATGCATGGATAAGGAGAAATAAATCAACCCTGAAGTGCTAGAGTCTCCCCCACCACCAGGACACTGATCAAACCCATCTGTCTTACATTGTTAGCTCCTGTCCAGATGGGAAGCTAGAGGACAGACCAAGACTGGTGAGAATCAAAGGTTGCTCGCTTTTCTAAAATGGGCTGACTGTGGGGCAAGTATGCAGTTCTCAGCAGTATGCAAGTATGCAGTTCACATCTTCCTGATTTGTTGTTTATAACCGAGAATCCTGATTTACACATGGTGCTCAAGTATTAGGGAGATGTGGATACTGGGTCCTTCTGGTATTCCTCTGGCTTCCTTTGCTGTGTCCTATCCCATCTCGGGGCCACTCCCTCTCCAGCCCCTCCCCCTTCCTCATTCTTCTGGCTTTAAAGAAGCCCCTGACTCTCTACTTTAGAAAAAATATAATACGATTTCATGAAGTTGTGAATAGCTGGTGGTAGGAAAATATCGCCTTTCTAAGGAATATTTGTTTTGGAAAGGAGGGATTTTATAGTTTAACTGAACAGCCCCACCATGGTGACATTTTGGGTATGCATCCCAAGTTTGCAGGGAGGTATTTTATAGCAGAGACCCTTTGGTGGCACTCCTGTACCACAGAATGTGGTGACCACCTAGCTGTTTATTCGTAAAGCTGATTCTGCCTGTGTGTAGTGCTTATTTGCATGGTAGTGTGTTGGGGATTTTCTATGTGCATTTGAAGGTTGGAAGGACAGGTGATCTGTACAAAACTGGCTTGTCAGGGGAGGTAAAAATGAGGGGCTACCAACAAGTTGAATTGCATCAGAATGTTACAGAAGAGCAAAGAAATACCAAGCATGCTTCCTAGAGAAAGGGAGGAACCCATTTATTAGCACTAGTGGACTCCGGGAATAATTTCCAAATCAGAGTGAAGTAACATGCAGAGGCTTCGCTTTTTATAATCTTCTGGGGTCTTTGTTTTGCAGATATGGTTCTTCCCCCTTTTGTGGGCTTACAGGAAGGCCCCCAGGTGTTTAATAGCGACCTCCCTCCCTCCCCCCACACAGGGCAGTGACATGCCTTGCAAGACCAGTTTCTGGGAAAGAGGCAATGACCTAATTATAAGTCATCAAGAATGCACACTGAGCTTGCTGGCATGAATTCCAATTGCTAGCCCCCAAAATATCAGTTACATTTGAATTAGCCCTTTTTAGTTTTCTCAAGAAAAAAAATATTTTCAGGCCCAACCCTTCAAGAAATTCATGTTCCTGCAAATCAGATGTTTCCTGTCCTGAGGCATACATCCTTTTGAAAAGCCCTTACTGATGGGGGCAGGAGACAGTTCTTGCCTGTATAGCTGACTCAGTGGTCCCCC
>PVJC01029136.1:0-22090 GCA_004026665.1 Murina feae | reverse complement strand
CCAACCATCACCATGCCATCTCCCTCCGGCCCACCCCCACATCTCGCTCACCCTGCCAGTGGCACTGCGCTGGCCTCCAGGGCTGCCGCCGCCATCTTGCCTGAGCTAATTTGCATACAGCCATTCTGATTGGCTAGTGGACGTGGCTTACCCCGTCCCGGAGAAACGGTTAATTTTAATATTTTGCTTTTATTAGTTAAGATAGTGCTGGAAGCCCTGGTCAGAGCAATAAGGCAAGAGAAATAAGTAAAAAGTATCCAAATAGAGAAGGAAAAAGTTAAACTATCACTTTTTGCAGATGGTATGATTCTATATATAAAAAACCCAAGACTCCACAAACAAACAAAAAACCCTATTAGAAACAATAATTACAATCAAATGCAGGATACAAAATCAGTGTGGAAAAATGTATTGCCTTCCTATATACTAACAACACTTCAAAAAAAAGAAGTGAAAAAAGCAATTCCTTTCGCAATTGCAATCAAAAGAATAAAATATCTAGGAATAAACTTAATAAAGAATGTGAAAGACCTAAATAATGAAAATTACAAAGCACTCTTAAAAGAAGTTGAAAAAGACACAACAAAATGGAAAAATATTCATGTTCATGGATTGGAAGACTCAACATGGTTAAAATGGCCATTTTACCCAAAGCAATATACAGATTTAATGCAATCCCATAAAAATCCCAATGCTATTTTTTAAAGAAATATTAGGAGAAATCATTAGATTTGTATGGAACCACAAAAGACTCCAGATAGCCAAAGCAATCCTGAGAAAAAAGAACAAAGCTGGAGTTATCATGCTGCCTGACATCAAATTACACTACAAAGGTATGATAATCAAAACAGCATGGTATTGGTGGAAAAACTGACACACATATCAATGGAACAGACTAAAGAGCCCAGCTATAAAACCACATGTATATGGACAGATAATTTTTGACAGAGGAGCCAGAATCACACAATGGAATGAAGATAGATGTTGCTAGGAGAAATGAAAAGTCATATGCAAATAAATGAAACTGGATTACAAAAACTAATTCAAAATGGATCAAAGACCTAAATATAAGACCCAAAACAAATTACATAGAAGAAAATATAAGTATTAAATTAATGGACCTTGGTCATAGACAACATTTTATGAACTTACCCCAAAGGCAAGGGAAGTAAAAGCAAAGATAAATGAATGGGACTATATCAAACTAAAAAGCTTCTGCACAGCAAAATAAGCTGACAACAAAAGAAAGAAGCAGCCAACCAGGTGGGAGATGATATTTGCAAATAGTAGCTCGAACAAAGGTTTAATTTCCAAAATAGATAAAGAATTCGTAAAGCTCAACACTAAACAAACTACCCAATCCAAAAGTGAGCAGAGGACCCGGAAGTACTCCTCTCCGAAGAAGACATCAAACAGCCAATAGATATATGAAAACATGTTCAACCTCACTGTCAATTAGGGAAATGTAAATCAAAACTAAAATGAGCCAAGTTTGGCTCAGTGGATAGAACATCAGCCTCAGGACTAAAGGATTGCAAGTTTGATTCCCTCTAAAGGACAAATACCTCAGTTGCAGGCTCAATCCCCAGCAGGGCACTTGCAGGAGGCAACCAATTGATGTGTCTCTCTCACATCAGTGTTTCTCTCTCTCTTTTTCTCCCCCTCTCTTCCACTCCCTCTAAAAATCAATGGAAAAATATCCTTGGGTAAGGATTCAAACACACACACACACACACACACACACACAGAAATTTAAAAAACACTACAATGAGCCCTAACTGGTTTGGCTCAGTGGATGGAGCATCGGCCTGTGGACCGAAGGGTCCCAGGTTCGATTCCAGTCAAGGGCATGGGCCTTGGTTGCGGGCACATCCCCAGTGCGGGGTGTGCAGAAGGCCGCTGATCGATGTTTCTCTCTCATGGATGTTTCTAACTCTCTCCCTTCCCCTCTGTAAAAAAATCAATAAAATATATTTTTGAAAAACACAAAACACTACAATGAGATACACCTTACACTTGTTAGAGTGGCCATTAGCAACAAGACTAGAGGTCCAGTGCACGAATTCGTGCACCAGTGGGTCCCTTGGCCTGGCTTGCGGGATTGGACCGAAACTGGCTCTCCAACATCCCCTGGGGGTCCCGGATGCAAGAGGGTGCAGGCCAGGCCAAGGAACCCCACCGGTGAACAATTGAGGCTGGGGCGGGACACAGGAGGTTGGCCAGCTATGGAGGGTCTGTGGGAGGGTTCCAGGGCATGGCTGGCCCATCTCACTCAGTCCCAGTTGGCTGGACTGTAGCAGCAAGCTAACTTACCAGTTGGAGTGTCTGCCCCCTGGTGGTCAGTGCACATCATAGTGAGTGGGTGAGCAGCCTTAGCATATCATTAGCATATTATGATTTGATTGGTTGAACAGATGACCAGACATTTAGCATATTAGGCTTTTATTATTTAGGACAAGCAATAAGTGTTGAGGAGTTTGTGGAAAGAAGAGAACCCTCATTCACTGCTGGTAAGAATGTAGACTGGTACAGTTACTCTGGAAAGCAGCCTGGCAATTCCTCAAAAAGTTAGGAATATCCCCAACCGGTTTGGCTCAGTTGATAGAGCGTCAGCCTGCGGACTGAAAGGTCCCAGGTTTGATTCTGGTCAAGGGCATGTACCTTGGTTGCGGTCACATCCCCAGTATGAGGTTTCTCTCTCATCGATGTTTCTGACTCTCTATCCCTCTCCTTCCCTCTTTGTAAAAAACCAATAACATATATTTTTTTAAAAAGTTAGGTGTAGAGTTACAATAACCCAGCAATCACTCTCCTGGGTATATACCCGAAAAACTCGAAATCATGTATTTACAAAGATACATGCATCCCTATATTCATTGCAGCATTATTTAAATAGAATTGGGATTTTTTATGGGATTGCATGTCTGGCTAAGACATGGCAACAACCAAAGTGTCCTGTGATAGAAGACTGGATAAAGAAGATGTGATACATGTGCACAATGGAATACTACTCAGCCATAAGAAGGGATGAAATAACACCATTTGCAACAACATATATTGACCTTGAAATCCTATGCTAAGTAAAATAAGTCAGTCAGAAAAAACTACGAACTATATGATTTCGCTCAGATGTGGGATATAAGACTGAAACTCGTGAATACAAACAGCAGCGTGGTGATTGCCAGAGAGAAAAAGGGGTAGGGGAGAAGAGGCTCCTAATATATGGTGATGGGAGAAGATTTGACTTTAGGTGCTGGGCACATGGTATAACATATAGATCTTGTAACATAGAGACCCACACCTGAACCTGTATGTTCATGTGGACCAGTGTCACCCCTATAAATTTTAAAGAGAAAAAAATATATTGGCCTGATGATGTGGTGAACCATCTGTAGAATTAATACCTCCATATATTTTCTTTTCATTTGCACTTAACCTTTCTTTCCAAGCAGGAAAAGTTGTTTTTGTTTTTGTTTTTTCTGATTGTCTCATTGCAATGTAAATTTTTATAGTATAATTCCAAAAAGTTTAGACTTATTACAGGAAGTTGTTAAAATTTTTTTTGAGTCTTCAATTCCTGCACCATGAGGAAGTTAATGTCATATTTTAGGGATTGGAATAAAATTTGTTTTTGTGGTGCTTAAATTTAATGTCAAAGTAGAGTTTAACTTGTGTTTGTGAATGAGATCTTAGTTTGTCTAACATTTTTATTTTCACTGCCTGGTTGTTAATAGCTTTCTAGTGTAGGTGTTATATATGTTGCTCTTCTTGGTTTCTAGTTGTTATTAATGTGTACAATATCACAGCTTTATGTAGGTCAACTTTAAGTTTCTTCTACCATTGACTTTTAGGAAATGGGAAAGAATAAGTCGTAAGTAATTGGGTTGTGTTTTTTTTTCAAAACACATACCACTAGGGATTCTCATAGTTTACTTTCTCTGCCATCCCTCCTTGGAAAGCAATACATGCCTATAGTGAATCACTGTTACTGGAGGAACTTAAGATAGTTCTCAGGCTCGGCCAGTGTGACTCAGTGGTTGAGTGTTGACCCATGAACCAAGAGGTTACCAGGTTGTGGGTTTGATCTCCAGTAGGGGGCATGCGGGAGGCAGCCGATTGATGTTTCTCTTTCATCTCGTTGATGTTTCTATCCCTCTCTCTACCTCTCTCTCTAAAATCAATAAAAACATATTTTAAAAAAAGATAATTCTCAAGTGTGTCAGTAACAAAAAAAAAGTTAGCCTGCATATTAGTTATTAATCTTTTAATGAAGAAGTTGCCAAAATTATTCAGAAAAGTGCTATTTCATAAAGCAATAAATGATTGCAAATTTCAAATATGCAGTGTAGCTAGTAATAAAAAGTATTCTCCTAAAGTGTTAAATTAGACAAATACCTATATCAGAAAAGTCCTTGGTTATTAGGAAAACAATCCTGAATATAGTACCCTTTTCTTTAAGAAAACATTAAGAAAAAATATTTTTAAAAATATGTTTTTATTGATTTTGAGAGAGAGAAGAAGGGAGAGGGAAAGAAAGATACTCAACAATGAGAGAATTATGCATTAGCTGCTTTCTGCACACCACTCACTGGGGATGTGCCTTGACCAGGAATCAAACTGGTGACCTCTTGGTTATGAGTTGACGCTCCACCACTGAGCCACACAAAACTTCTTAAATAAAGATTATTTTCTGTCTTCATTCTTATTTTCTTTTGTCTTGAATAACTTTTACAAAATATATCTGTATAACCAGTGTCGTGAAAGATCCCAGGTTTCACTTGACTACTTTCTGATCTGCCTTCAGTACAGGTCCCTCCCTTCTTTTCTTCCTTTTTACTCTGGAATTAATCCTCTACCTACTTCACAGGCCGATTCTTTGATGAGAATGAATCCCCTGTTGATCCGCAGCATGGCTCTAAACTGGCGGATTATAATGGGGATGATGGTAACGTAGGTGAGTATGAGGCAGACAAGCAGGCTGAGCTGGCTTACAATGAGGAAGAAGATGGTGATGGTGGAGAGGAAGACGTCCAAGGTGAGCGTGGGCCTGGCTTCCATGCTGTGACCATGAAACCCACCAATCCAATTTGGTTGAATTTGTGTAGAATTTTCCCACTTATTAGTAGCAGTACAGTCTGAGTACAGAGGTTCAGTGCAGTTTTTCAATTGTATTTTGAAAACAATTTTATGATAGTGGTATTAATAAATTTATAAATAAAGTATTTTCATTGTTACTCATTGTAGTTATGTGTGTTGTTGATATAGACACAATTTGAAACTCAGAATCTTAAAAATTTTTAGAATTAAATGGTTTAAAATGGTTAGGCAACTACTCCCAGAAAATAATTCCCCTTTTCAGTTTCTCATCTGAAAGCATTTCAGTTATTCTAGGCACAAATATTGATCAGACAGCCTTTTTGTTATCAGGGAAGCTGCAAAGGAAATAGTCTCCTCTACACTAAAGTGAAAATTATTTTAGTACTGATTCAGCATAGAAAGTTTGTTTCCAAAATTTTTTTTCTGACGTTTAAAATTTATATTTAATCAGTTTGTGAAGATTTATCTGTTTTATGTTTAATACACAGATTCAACATATTTTCCTTGTTAACTGTGTTACTTCTGAGCTTTTAACTTAATGAAAGTTCAGAATCTACCTGTGTGCATGCAGCCAACCCATGCATGCATGTTAGTGTGTGTTGCTTCTTTGCAAGTGTTAAGGCCTGTTTTTTGCCTGCTTACATCACTTAGTAGTATTTGTGGAGCTTTTCTTTCTTCTTTAAAAGTTGATTATAAGTTAATGTGTGTGTTTTAGATTTTATAATATTATGCATGCAATATTTTCCCAATGTAACTGTCTTGATTTACTCCTTAACTCTTTTTAAGGTAATTATGTTTTATTTAGGTTCATAACAAGAGTTGTTTTTATAAAAGTCAGAAGAAAATGTAGTTGTCCAGAATACTACATATTTAATAGAAAGACTCTGACTTCCACCTAGGCACTGTTTTGATAGCACGTTCTAGTCTTAGAAGAATGGTTATTGGGAATAAAAAGATTAATAAATGTTAGTAGTTAAGGATTTGTTAATGAGAACTCACTCTTTGGTCTTTTGAATAAATTATACTCACTTCTATATTCTTATCCATTTTCATAAGTCTTACCATTTTTTCTTACTGCTTTTGTGCTTTGTTTAAGTTATACTTATTTGCAGTTATTTATAATGTTGCATTACATATACTTATATCATATCACCAACTAGAATGTAAGCATTTAGAGGGCAGGAATTTTCATGTATGTTGCCTTCTATTTTGTTTGTATCTTTTTCTGCCTTCATATTCCTCCCCACCACCCATAGTTTTTAGCACACATAGGGTGCTCAGTAAATGTTGTTAACTAATACTTTTATCCTTTTCTCATTTAATTTTTATTCTTATAGCTGTGACTAGAGTAATAACCCTTTAACTTACTTCTGGTCTTAATAAGCTTACTTGGTTTACATTTTAAACATTTCTGGTTTTCTTTCAGAAGGGCTTCTGTCTCAGATAATTTTAGGTTTTCATTAGAACAATTAATTTCAACTATAATTGAAAATCATTTCTGATATTTTGGTTGTCTTAAAGGTAATGACTTTTATCACAAAACTTCAATTTAATATTTTTATGGTTTTTATCCGTAGCAGGTACATTTCTCTTCACTGCGTTCTCTTTCTCTCTCTTTCCAGTACCCTTCTTTCCCTCCTACCCTATGTTCTCATTGCCACTGTCCACTGTAGATCCTCATTATCCTCATGCTGCCTGCCTTTACTTTCACAAGAAAATTAATCTATTGATTCTAAGGAATATAAATAAGGAAATGACCTAGGATGATATCCTCAGTGAAGTAGGGAGTGAATTGGTCAATTTTGGAGTTTCATTTGCAAGTGAATTTTACTTGAGCTGGGGTTTGCCCTTTAACATTTTTATCCCATTTTGGGGTTCACTAAATGATAGCTGCAGAGGAAAGCGCAGCTACCAAGGGGACTCTCCTATTATAGGGAACAGAAAGATGCAAGAACATCAACTCCAGCAAATATAGAGGAATAAGTTTGTGTGAGATGACAAAAAAGAAATATGGGAGACCCAAATAATTTTAAACATGTTTTCATGATTAAAAATGTTTTATGTTTAAAATTTTATATATAGTATTAATTGTTCAAAAAGTGTGAAAGGAAATTGTGGCTATTACCTAATTAAGTTTGAATATTTGGAATTTAAAAGCATTTCTTTGTAGCTTCATTGTAGAAATAATGGTTGAGTTCCCAGCCCAGTTTGTACTTGTAGCCAAACAGGCAGTAGAGTGGAAAAACACATTAGCCTGGGAGTTAAATCAGCTTTTCAAGTCACTTAAACTCTCTGGGCCAAAATTTATTCATCTGTAATGTGAGAATACTTAACACGTGTTCTTCTCAGTGCTAAAATGCTGTGGTTACATTCACAGTGGAATCACTACATATAACACAAGTATTATGGGAAATGTGTTTTGGATTTCAGCATGCTTGAAGTATATCTTTTCCCAAACTCAGGAAAGAAAATGGAAACTACTCCAGCCATCAAGACTCTGCAGCCAGAGATATCAAAACAAGGTTCTAGCCATAGGGACTCTTCTCTGCTCTCTCTAGTACTAGAAGTTTTTCCTTGTATACCTCGTATGAGAAATTCCAGCTGCAGGACTGAGGTTTGGGCTTCAGCTCTGGCTTTGGTCTCCAAAACTCTGGTTTATATAATGCAGGTTTGGGTAGCATCTCTACCAATAGAGAGCTGAAGGGTTCCAGTCTTATCTCTGATGCCTGTTCATATGTATTGATCATTTGAGTCAACACTGTATACACAGTGTTTTCTTATAGAATAAGTGAAGCCTAATTTTCCTGTGTTTACAGTCCTGGTTTATTTTGGCTTTTAGTTCCTGGTTTCCTGAAGCATCCTAAAAGAAATATTTTATTTACATTAGTATAAAAATATTTTTCCTGACTTCTTAAAGATCTACTTTGGAAAGACTGCACATCTGATGAATAGCTCTTAATCCCTTCTTCATGGTAACAAGGAGATGGACGTTTACAAATTCCCTTGTACTCTTATCTTTAATCTCAAAGAAGTTCCTAGTTTGATTAATAGAATATGCAATGCATATTACTAAATATATCTATGAAAGGAGCTTAGCACAGTGCTTAAGTGCCTGATTCTAAGCCAAGACTACCTGGATTTGAATCCCTGCTGTGTCACCTTGTGAATTATGTAACCTCTATGCCTCAGTTTTCTCATCTGTCAAATAAGGGTAGATACAGTTATCTAACTCAACAGTTATTTGGTTTATATGATTTAAATATTTGTTCAGCACTTAGAACAGGCTCTTTCACACTGTAACACTGTGTTTGTTGAATAAAATTATATTTCTACATAGTAACACCTTAATCTATCAAAAACTAAGCTATTGGGTAACTGTAACATGAACCAGAAAGTAAGAGAAGTCATTTTTTAAGACTGCAGGAGCCAAAAGATATCATTAAAAGCTATGTACTAAAAAGGGAGCCTCTTAGGCTCTGATTGAAATACTTTTCATTCTTCTTTTTTTATTTTAATCCTCACTCGAGGATATCTTTCCTATTGTTACTATTATTTATTTTATTTTTTAGAGAGAGTGAAGAAAGGGAAGACAGGGAGAGGGAGAGAGAAGTGAGAGAGGAAAGAGGGAGGAGAGAGAAACATCAACGTGAGACACATTGATTGGTTGCCTCCTACATGCATCCTGACCAGGGCTGGGTATCGAGCCTATAACCAAGGTACGTGACCTTGACCAGAAATCGAACCTGTGATCCTTCAGTCCATGGGCCAATGCTGTAACCACTGAGCAACATACCAGGGCAAAATACTTTTCATTCTTGTTCTAATATTTTAGTACTTGGAGCAGTCTTATTTCAAAACCTATAATTTGTAGCAGAAGGATTATTATTGGCAGATAAACTGAGAGTAATGTGAAGCGACAGGTGATATCTATAAAGGACCCAGAAAAACCTGTGAGTAGCCAAATAAGGCAAACTCCAAAGCACTAAAAAGAGTTGCTTCATATAGCTACTCGCCCTGGCCAGTTTGTTCACTGGTTAGATCAGTGGTTCTCATCCTTGGCTGCACATTAGAATCTCCTCGGAATCTTTTAAAATCCTGATTTCTGGGCCTCATCCTCCGGAAATTCTGTTTCTTTGTTACTCATGTTGTGGCCCCACCCCATAACAAAGAAACAGAATTTCCAGAGGATAAGGCCCAGAAATCAGGATTTTAAAAAGATTCCCAGGTAATTCTAATGTGCAGCCAAGGTTGAGAACCACTGGGTTAGAGCGTTGGCTAGCACAATGAAGGGTTGTGGATTCAATTCCCAGAAAGGGCATGTATCTGGGTTGCAGTTTCAAAACCTGGTCCCAGTCAGAGAGTGTGTGGGAAGCAACCAATCAAAGTGTCATATCTCCCTACCTCCTTCCCTCACCTCCATTCTTTCTAAAAATCAATGAAAAAAATATCCTTGAGTGAGAATTAACAACCCCCGCCAAATATATATAGTTTCTCAAAGTGACTTTAGGGATATTACTGTCTAACAATATTATGTAATAAATCTTTTCTTTTTGGTAAAGATTAAGTTTTGATTTGTATACTCCATTTAAGAAATAGTAAACTCTTTGCAGAGAAGCAAAGAAAATCACTAAAATGTTAAATGTTAGGATTATGAGTAATGTTTATCTTCTAATTTTTATCTGATGACTAAGGATTAATTTTATAATTTAAAAAAGGTTATTTTTGCCCTGACTGGTTTGGCTCAGTGGATGGAGCGTCGGCCTGCGGACTGAGGAGTCCCAGGTTCGATTCCAGTCGGAGGCGTGTACCTTGATTTCGGGTACATCCCCAGTGGAAGGTGTGTAGGAGGCGGCTGATCGATGTTTCTCTCATCGATGTTTCTGGCTCTCTGTCCCTCTCCCTTCCTCTCTGTAAAAAATCAATAAAATATATATATTTTTTAAAAAGGTATTTTTAAAGACATGAAAAAATATACATAGAAGTTTCTACCAAAGCTTTAATTAAAATGACTTCATCTATATAGAAATATATAAAAGAATCACCTCCTCAATGTTTGTGGGTCCCTAAAGTTTTGCTGACTTTATTTTCCTCCCTCCTTTCCCTTCCTTCCTTCCATCCATCCATCCATCCATCTTTCCAATCCATCATTAAAAGATTTGTTAAAATGAAGTAATCTTCCAAAATAGTTAGACTTTTCCCTCTTTAGCCAAGCAACTGAGAAATAGAACACTATTTGCAGAATGTGTAAAATAATAAGCAGAAAGCTACCTTAAAACAGAAAAAACTTCCTGAGAAAAAAAGAGACTTTTTAAAATTGGATTTCTGCAAGTGATTTTAAAAACAATATTTTTGATACATAATTAATTTCCCTTTCAGATGATGAAGAACGAGAACTTCAAATGGATCCTGCAGACTATGGAAAACGTTTAAATGATGTCCTTTAAAACCTGAAGGAAACTTCAGAAAACCTAAAGTGCTGTAAAATGGAATCATTTCTACTTTGTCCTTTTTGACTTTTGTTGTAAAGATCAGTTGTATCAATTGTAAGGATACATTGAGTTAAACTTACAGAAAAATTTTAATGAAGGAATGTACCCATGTACATATGTGAACTTTTTCATATTGTATTATTAATGCAGAGACCTTTTTGGTTGTATTACAGTTGAGCCAAAAACAAAGTAAACAAACTGTAGTCTTTGCATTTAAAGCAAACTAATATATATTTTACATTTTATTGAGCCTAATTCTTTACTCAAATGGACAAACAGGAAAAAATGGTTGTACAGTTTATATAAGCTGCACATAACATAACCACAGTGAGAATAGTTAATTATTCATCTTAAAAACGTTTTGTGCACTTATTCTTGTTAACTCAATTGGTGTTCTGTTCTGTCCATCCCCTATTACATGCTCTTCCAGGAATTATACTTACAATAGATAAAAAACAGGAACCTAGAAGCCAAACACTGAGCACCATGTGTACAAAATCACTTCCCTACTCCTTTTATTTTACAATAGAGGCCCAGTGCCTGAAATTCAGAACTTGAGGAGGGAGTCTCTCAGCCCAGCCTATGCCCTTTCACAGTCTTGGAGTCCTTGGTGGATGTCTGACAGCAGAGGCAAGAGAGGCTCCCACCACCGCTGCTGCGCTCGCCGGCTGTGAGCCCGGCTTCTGGCTGAGCCTCACTCCCCCTGTGGGAGTGGACGGACCACCAGGGAGCAGCTCCTCCATTGAGCGTCTGCCCCCTAGTGGTCAGTGCACATCATAGTGATCGGTTGTTCTGCTGTTTGGTCGATTTGCATATTAGCCTTTTATTATATAGGATAGGATGAGTGCTGATGTGTTTTGGCAGGTACACTTTCAAGTGAGGCCTGATGAAAGTTGAGATAACCTGCAAAGACATAATAATATTTATGAGTTATGCCTTACTTAGTTCATGAACTTGTGAAATGCATGATTGACAAAATTTTTTTTTCACATACTACCAGTACTGTTTAACTATAATCAGGACTGGCTAAAATTTTTAAATTTTCAGAATTCAAGTTAGTGAATATATTCATGATTTAAATGCCATATTCTAAAAGAGGCTAAGTCAACTTTGAAATGAATCTGCAATCAGTATTTCAAAGCTTCTCTGGTAGTTTTAGTGATATTATTTGACTAGACTTTTTCTGAATTACTAAATAAGGACTTTTAACAGATTTTTATTATTGCAAAGATAAATAGAAGTACAGTGAGGTTTACAGCCATTTTATTAAAGTAGCTTAAAAGTTTGTAATAAAGATGAATCTTTGTAATTACTTAAATGTTAGTTAAGAACCCATAAACCTCATACTTGCTAATTTTACAAAGTTATTTTAAATGCATTTGTCTTTTTTTTACACTTTTCAGTAGAATACGTAGCTAATTCTTGTTTTCTGAGTTAAAATACTTTTAAACATAACCCCACCACCCCCAAAATAAAAAGTTTTGGTCATAAGGAGAAATTTAAGGATGCTAACTCTATTTCAGAAGGGTTACTGGTAATTGCACATAAACATTAAATGCTTTCTTCCCCTGTACTCAGGTTCTAGCCAAAATTCACATTTATAGAGATTATTTTTAAAGAAAAGGTTATCACTTATTGGAAGTACAAAAATTCTTAAACTTGGGTTTAGAAATTATTAAGCAACTAGGACAAGATATAGTGATTTACTAAAATTGTTTTTTCTACCATATCAAAGTAAGCAGCTCGTGCCTTTGCTATGAGTAGAGTCAGGCTTATAAATGAATTGGTATGGTAGTTCATGGATTTTTTTAAATATAGTTAAAGGGAATTAATGTATAACTTCTAGGTGTTAGAGTGGGAAGATGAATCTAAAACATACTCCTAGAAATATTTTGTTTAATACTGTAAAATGTTTGCAAATGAAAACAGTGAAATTTCCTGCCTTAGTTATTTTGTCATAAAAACAATCATTTGGTTATAAGATAGTTGTTACTTACACAGCAAAATTTCTTCAGTTAGCAGTCTATACATTTTATAAAATGAGAAGTCTTGAACCAATTGGTAATATTTCCAACTGTATTAACATTTAAATGCTGTAAAATACTATGTGAATTCCTTAAAATTCTGACATTCTACAACCTGTATTAGACATGCTGATTTTATAATGTTTTACTTCTGCCTTAAGATTTAGGTTTTTTAAATGTATTTTTGCCCTGAATTGTTAATTTGATGAAAACTGCTTTTGAAATCATCACTGGGTTCTAATAAATTAAAAATTAAACTTGTTTTACTATGTTGCTGATGTGATAATATAATACACACATCACACTTAACCTGATGCAAATAGCTACATTTTAACATTAAAATTTGAGTAAATTTAGAATGGCAGAAATTTTTACATCAGGGCTGTTTACTGTGCTAGTTTATTCAATAAACTAGAGGCCCAATGCATGAAATTTGTGCAAGAGTAGGCCTTTTGCAGCTGTGGCTTCGTCTGGAAGGTCGTCCAGTTGGTCATTCTGCTGTTCAGCAGTTTCGGTCAATTTGCATATTATGCTTTTATTATGATAGATCTTGAACACTTCCTATGTGCCCAGCATTGTTCTAGGTACAATAGTAAGAATCTGCGTGGATAAAACAGACCAGGTTTCTTTCCTCATAGAGCTTACTACATTCAACTGGGAGCAGTCAGCCAAGGTAAACACATGAGCCAGGTAATTTAAAATAGTGATAAGAGCTATTAAAAATAAAACAAGGTTCCAAGGTCTTTAAGATTCCAAATTTTCAGGTTTTTACTTAACTGAAACATTATAGTTGTGAATCTAGAAAATCATGAGCAAGAAGGAGAAAAATGAGTCTGAAGAGTTATGGAAGGGGTAATAATATAGGGAGAATCCTGTCAATTCAGGTCACTTGCTACTGACCCACAAAGAAAAAATGCGGAATATAAAATATACATGAAAGGTTGATTCAAGGGAAAATACATATTCAGACTTCAAAGTGATTTCTAAAATATGTCCTTTGCTCCAGCTGGTTTGGCTCGGCAGATAGAGCGATGGCCTGGACTGAAGGGTTCTTATTTCGATTCCAGTTAAGGTCACATGCCCGGATTGCAGGCTAGATCCCCAGTAGGAGGTGTGCAGGAGGCAGCCAATGATTCTCATCATTGATGTTTCTCTCTCTCTTTCCCTCTGCCTTCCTCTCTGAAATAAAATTTAAAAATATATAGATACCAGGGGCCCGGTGCACAAAAATGTGTGCACTCAGGGGGTCCCTCAGCACGGCCTGTGCCCTCTCACAGTCTGGGACCTCTTGGAGGATGTCCACCTGCTGGCATGCCTGGACAGCCTGGGTGAGGGGTTGAGGGCCGTTTTCAGGCTGCCCACAGTCCCTTCAGGGTTAGGGTCCCTACTGGGGTGCCTGACCAGCCTGGGTGCGGTGCTGAGGGCTGTTTGCAGGCTGGCCACAGCTCCCATTGACCCAAGGTCCCAGCGAGGCTGCTGGCTGGAAGCAGGTTTCTGGGGTTTATTTATCTTCTATAATTGAAACTTTATTTCCTTGAGCAGAGGCTATAGCCAGCCTAGGCAAGCAGTTTCCTCCATCGCTGGCCTCCTGCTTGTTCCAGCTCCGTGGCTGCTAGCCACCAACTCGGCTAGGTTAATTTGCATATTGCCGCTCTATTGGCTGGCAAGCATGGCTTGGCTGGTGGGCGTGGCTTAGGTGTGATGGAGTGAGAGTCAATTTGCATATTACTCTTTTATTATATTAGACTAGAGACCCGTTGCACAAATTCATGCATGGGTGGGGTCCCTCTGGGTGGCCTGCAAGGATCGAGCCAAAACCTGCAGTCCAACACTGCCTGCAGCTCCTACCTGCCACTCCTGCTCATCCCAGCCCCACTGTGCCTGCTGCAAGCTCGTGCCCAATCAATCCCAATGGGAAGAGACTCACGCTGCTACAGCAGCACTCACCAGCCATGAGCCCTGCATCTGGCACCCTCCCAAGGGGAGTGGCATGTGTGATCAGGCTGAAGCTAGCTCTCCAACATCCCCTGTCCCAGATTTTGAGAGGGCACAGGCCCCACTGGTGCACAATTGGGCCAGGGAGGGACCACAGAAGGGCTCCAGGCCATGTCTGGCCCATCTTGCTCAGTCCTGATCAGCCAGACCTCAGCAGTAAGTTAACCTACCAGTTGGAGCATATGCTCCCCAGTGGTCAGTGCATGTCATAGTGACTGGTCGACCAGTTGACTATCTGCCCCCTGGTGGTCAGTGCATGTCATAGCAAGCTGTTGAGCAGCCTTAGCATAATAGCATTAGCATATTACGCTTTGATTGGTTGTTCAGTTGTTCTGCCGTTCAATCTATTTGCATATTACCCTTTTATCATATAAGATTATTATATAAGAAAATATTAAAAAAGAAAGTAAACAGTTTAAAATAATAAAGTCCCTTTATTTAAAACAATCTGAAGATTGTTTGCCTTTTCGACTTCTCATTTGTATAACGCTGTAACACCAAAAATTGCTAAAATATAAGGGCAGGGAATCTGTTAACACACACACATACACACAAAAAAAAAACTAATGAGAGAGATCGTAACTTGCTATAATGGCTGGCCTTGGAAACTTCTCTTCTCTCCTATGTTTGACTCAAAGCTCCAATAATACAATCAAACACTGTAAACATCAGTACATTTCCAAAGTCTTAAGATCACATGTAGGTCATCAATATTCAGTTCTAATTGTGCTACATTCAGTCCCTTTTAAAAGACTCTTCTCAATAAGTGTTCCAGACAAAAATTCAACCAACTATACTAGAAAAAGAGGGAAGTTTAATGGTTCATATAAGCAAACTGCATAAAGAGCAAAAGTCTCCTGGAGTTGAGAACAATTGAAACTAGGACTTGAATGCTACCAACTTTGTTTCATCAACTCCATTTCTGTTTTTACTCCCTTTTCTCACACCAGCTCCCTCATTCAAAGTTCTAACCAAGACTTCCAGCAGATCATATTTTCTTAGTTCCATTTCAGAAAATCTGAGGCAAGGGGTATTTCTGCTTCTGTCTGTGATTGAATAACTTGACTAGCCCTTCCAGATTAGTAACAGCTATAAAAACTGGATAAGATATATTGAGCAACTGTTTTTGGGCAGCACAAAACTGAAATTTCCCAGAGAAGGGAAACTTAAGCAGATGAGCCCCACAATTACTCAGCTTCCTATGGTGTAAATGGGTTGGAGTGCTGAGCTGAGAAGGCAGAGATCGTAGTGTGGAGCAGCTAAAGCAGTTGGAATCTATGGAGTTGGCGTCTGAGAAGAGAGCTATTCAGAGAGGTGGCCTCAGAAATCCATAGTGGGTCAAAAGCCAGAGCTGTATATAATCAGAGCAAGACCACCTGATGCTTACCAGATAGTTGCTACACAGTTGAAAATGGAACAGAGGTACCAAAAGTCAAGTGTGTTGACATAAAAGCAGTACTAAGGGACACTGAGTTTCTGGGCCTGCCAAGGCAGAGATCTCCTTAACAACTGTGACATCCAGTTGAAATACTAGAAAAGTACCTTAATAGTAAAAACCATGCCTTAGAGTAAGACCTACTCTAGACCTTCCCTAAGATGCTCTGACAACATTGTCAGAGAAGACAGCATATGAAAGTGGAGTCCTGCCAAGTTGGACATTATGAAACTCCTTAGGCTTCCCACAAACATGAATAACAAAACATAAAACCAAGCCTATACTAATTTAAAGTAAACAATCTGTAACTGAAGTACCTGCTAAAACAAGAATTATCACTTTAAAGAAGATAACAGAGTTCAGAAACTCTACAACATGTGCACAATGTCCAGTATTCAATAAAAATTATTAAGACATACAAAGGCACAAAAATATGTGATCCATAGTTTTCAAATATTGGCATGACCTTTGTTATTACTTTTTATACTGTTTGTTATTTGTTAATGCAGGTATAAAAAATATAATCAAAAATTAAACAAAATATTTTAATAATGAACAGAATCTCAGCACAGAAATGGCAAATATAAAAAACCTAGAACTGCAAAATACAATAACAAATAAAAAATTCATTGGAAGCCCTGGCTGGTGTGGCTTGGTTGGGCATTGTTCCATGCACTAAAAAGGTTGCTAGTTTGATTCCTGCTCATGGTGCATGCCCGGGTTGCATGGATCATGGCAGCCAATCAATGTTTTGCTCTCACTTTGATGTTTCTCCTTTCCTCTCTCTCTAAAAATTAATTAAAAACCTTTAAAAAATTCTTTGGATGGGTTTAATAGCAGATTAGAGATGGCAATAGACAAACTGAAGACTTACAAATGTAGTTGAATAAAGTATTTGGAAATTGAGGGTTAAAATGTTGAGAGACCTAGAATTGTGGATTTGGGATTCATTCTTTAAGTGTTTGAATCCTTAAAATGCTGTCCTCCCTCACACCCCAACTCTGACACATAAACCTAAAGATTCCATCATGAAAGGACAATGATCATCTTTTCAATTACTTATTGAGTGCCTAATATGTCTAGAGAGCCGTTCTAAGTACTGGGGATACAATAATAAAAAAGTTCCTGTCTTTATGGAACTTACATGCCACATGGAAAGATAGATATTTTCTATAATCGGTAATAAATGATATGAGAAAAGTAAATCATGATAAAAGAATAGTGATGGAAGAGTGCTACTAGTATTTAGACAGGATGATCAGGGAGGGTCACCTATGTAATTTTTAATTTTCTAGTAGCCACATTTTGAAAATATGTAATTTTGATGTTTAACCCATATCTAAACTCTTACCATTTTAGCATGTAATCAATATGGAATACTCTTAATATTTTATATTATTTTGTAGTAAGTCTGAAATCTAGTGTATATATTTCATTTATAGCACATCTCAATTTGGACACTAAATTGTCATTGGAAGCACTTTATTAGTATTTAGAATTTATTTAATTTATAGTTGAGTAAGAATATTCACATATTCATGTTTCAAGCACACTTAAAAAGTTCTTCAATAACTCAATCATGTATTAGCTTTTTTTCAATAGACTTTACTTTTTAGGGCAGTTTACAGCAAAATTGGGTAAGAAGTACAGGGTGTCTCCTCCTCACCCCTGGCTTTCCCCACCATCAACATCCTGTACCAGTGTAGAATTATTTGTTCTAATTAATAAGCCAACATTGATACATAATTATCAGCCAATTTTTTTGGTTTACATTAGAACTCAGACTTTGTATTGTGCATTCTGTGGGTTTGAACAAATGCGCTATGACATATACCCACCATTATAGTAGGCAGAATACATATAATGACATATACCACCATTGTAGTAGACAGAAGTTTCATTTCCCTAAAATTCCTCTTTCACTTATTCCTCCTTCCTTAGCCTAAAACCCTAATAACCATTGATCTTTTCATTGTCTCCATAGTTTTGTCTTTACCAAATGTCAGATAATTGGATTCATACTGCATGCAGCCTTTTTAAATTGGCTTCTTTCATTTAGTAATATGCATTTAAGGTTCTCCATGTCTCTTCATGGCTTAATATGAACATTTTTTAGCTGAATATTCCATTGTATGAATATACCATAGTTTATTCACCTACTTAAGGTTACCTTGGTTGCTCCAAGTTTTGACAATCTACTCTAATAAAAGAGAGAGATGCAAATTGACCATAGCTTTGTGACACCCACCAGCCAATCAGGAGTGGGTATGCAAATGAACTCAACAAAGATGATAGGTTAATTTGCATATGCGGGTGCTGAGCAGCCAGGGGTGGAGCAGGATGCTTGTGTCATTGCCATGGCAATGACACAAGTGTTCCGCACTGCCCCAGCCGCTCCCGGCCTCTGGGCAGCATGGGAAGGTGGCTCCAGGCTGGAACAAAGGCAGAAAAGTGGCTCTGGGCTAGAGAGAAGGCAGTGCTAGCAGCCAGGGGAAGGATGGCTCATTCTTGCATGAATCTTCGTGCATCAGGCCTCTAGTTATAAATAAAGCTACTATCAACATTTGTGTATTTTCAACTCCTTTGGGTAAACACCAAGGAGCAATTTTTTAATTGTAGTCAAGTACACATAAACATGAAATTTAACATTGTACATTTACATTTAAAGTGTACAACTCAGTGGCATTATGTACATCCACAATGTTGTGCAAACCATCACCACTATCTAGTTCCAGAATGTTTTCATTGCTCCAAATGGGAACCTTGTTAGTCACTCATGTATTGATTTTAAAATTTGTTAATTAAAATTAGGCTTAAATTGTTTCTCAGTCACATTAGCCACATTTCAAG
This sequence comes from Murina feae, assembly GCA_004026665.1. Taxonomy (NCBI): domain Eukaryota; kingdom Metazoa; phylum Chordata; class Mammalia; order Chiroptera; family Vespertilionidae; genus Murina; species Murina feae. Next base: position 3,200 of record PVJC01029136.1, on the reverse strand, counting down.
TGCTGAGTACCCATAGTGGCTGGTGGCTATGGAATAGTACAGGTCTAGAGAAAGAGCATTAGAGGCAGAGGAAACAACAAATACAAAGCTTTTTAAAAAATAATATATTTTATTGATTTCAGAGAGGAAAGGAGAGGGAGAGATAGAAACATCCATGATGATCTGTTGCCTCCTGCATGCCCCCTAGTGGGGATCAAGTCAGCAACCCAAGCACATGCCAGGGAATCAAGCTGTGACCTCCTGGTTCATAGGTTGATGCTCAACCACTGAGCCACAGTAGTAAGGCCAAATACAAAGCTCTTGAAGCAGGAATGCAGTTTTTCAAAGAACAGTTCATTGGTCAGTATGACTGAAATAAAAGGAGCAAGACGTAGGAAATGTAATCAGTGTTGTAGCCAAAAGTAGGCTAACAAAGGGCCTTGCATAGTAAAAGACTAGATTTTAAGGGTGGTGTCAAATTTACTAACAGGTTTAAAACAGTTCCTGGTTAGGTAGTTCAGTTGGTTAGAGTGTCATCCTCATAGACCAAGGTTGCAAGTTCTATCTCTAATCAGGGCACATACAAGAAACAACCTATGAATGCACAAATAAGTGGAACAACAAATCAATTGTTTATATCTCTATATATAATAAATAACATTTTAAAAGGGTTTAAAATAATTACTCTGCCTCTGTGTTGGAAAGATTAAAGGAGGTTCAAGAATGAACTAGGAAGGTAGCTAGAGTGATGAAAAGTGTTTGGATTCAGGATATATTTTGAAGGTTTCATTTATTAGACTTACCATGAGTTTGACACTAGGTTTTAGAAAAACTATTCTGTAAGGTGGAGGACACACAGAGTAGCAGGTTTGAGAAAAAACTGAATTTAGTTTTAAATGGTCATTGACATCAAGTGGTCACAATATTGGAGCAAAGTGACAGCTCTGATATTTCAATAGTTATATTACATCCTTAGTGATATAATCTAATAAAAAAGAAACAATCAAATTGGTGTCACTCTGCTACCCCAAGGCATGCCCACCAGCCAATCAGAGTGACTATATGCAAATTAACCCAACCAAGATGGCAGCCGGCAGCCACGGAGCTGCAGGAAGCAGGAAGCTTGATTGCCCCGGCGATGGAAGCAGCCAAACTTCCTGCTGGCTGTGGCCTCTGCTCAAGGCAACAAAGTTTCAATTATAGAAGATATATAAATCCCAGATATCTGTTTCCAGCCAGTCTTGCTGAGAGCTTGGGTCACTGGGGCCGTGGCCAGTCTGAAAACATCTCTCAGCCCCTCATCCAGGCTGGCCAGGCACCCCAGCGGGACCTCCACCCTGATTCGGGACACCTTTCAGGGCAAACCAGCCAGCCCCTATCCATGACCAGGTCTCTATTCTATATAATATTCTAATCTAATAAAAGAGTAATATGCAAATTACCCATCACTCCGAGACACCTAAGGCACGCCCACCAGCCAAGCCACACCCCCAGCCAATCAGAGCGGCTCTATGCAAATTAATCCAGCCAAGATGGCGGTCAGCAGCCACAGAGCTAGAGCAAACAGGAGGCTTCCATTGCACCAGCCTGCCTAGGCCGGCTGGGCCTCTGCTCATGGTAACAAAGTTTCAATTATAGAAGCCATGGAGCTGAAGCAAACAGGAGGCTTTGTTGCCTGCCGAGGCCTCGCTCAAGGCAACAAAGTTTCAATTATAAAAGATAAATAAACCCCAGAAACCTGATTCCAGCCAGCCCCGCTGGGATGTTGGGTCAATGGGAGCTGTGGGCAGCCTGAAAATGGCCCTCAAACCCTCACCCAGGCTGGCCACACCTCCCTGGGGTGAGGGTCTCCACGGGGGGCTTGGCTAGCTTGCAAATAGCCATCAGTCCCTCACCCAGGCTGGCCAGGCATGCCAGCAGGTGGACTTCCCCCGAGGGGTCCCAGACTGTGAGAGGGCACAGGACAGGCTGAGGGACCCCCCTGAGTGCACAAATTTTTGTGCACCGGGCCCCTAGTCTATATAATAAAAGGGTAATATGCAAATTGACCCTAACAGCAAACTGAACGACTGGGAATGACTGGTCACTATGACACACACTGACCACCAGGGGGGCAGATGCTCAATGCAGAAGCTGCCCCCTGGTGGTCAGTGCGCTCCCACAGGGGGAGCTCTGCTCAGCCACAGCCAGGCTGCCAGCTGCCAGTATAGTGGTGGTGGCAGGAGACTCTCCTGCCTACTCAGCAGCGCTAAGGATGTCTGATTGCAGCTTAAGCCTGCTCCCCACTGGCAAGTGAACATCCCCCAGGGCTCCCAGGCTGCCAGAGATGTGTGACTGCCAGCTTAGGCCCAATCCCCCAGGGGCAGGCCTAAGCCAGCAGGTGGACATCCCCAGACTGAAAGAGGGTACAGACTGGGCCGGGCTGAGGGACCCCCTGTCGAGTGCACAAATTTTTGTGCACCGGGCCTCTAGTTGATAAATAAGAGAGTGATAAAAATATAGCTCAGAGATAGAATATAGAAATAACATATATTGGTGAAAAAGGTAAATATATTTCATATACTCTGAAATGTGGGTCCTATGAAAGACTCTGTTGCAGATCCAAGATACTTCTATGACATTACTTAGTGAACAATCTATTTCATTAATGTTTTCATATAACAACTAGAAGTCTGATGTATGAAATTCGTGCACTCGTGGGTGGGGGGTGGTCCCTCAGCCCAGCCTGCACCATCTTGCAGTCCAGGAGCCCTCGGAAGATGTCCGGCTGATGGCTTAGGCCTGCTTCTCATGCGCAGGCCTAAGCCATCAGTCAGATATCCTTAGCGCTGCCTCAGAGGCTGAAGAGGCTCCTGCCATTGCTGCTGCACTCTGGCTGATCAGTGCTCCCCCTGTGGGAGTGCACTGACCACCAGGGGGCAGCTCCTTCATTGAGTGTCTGCTCCCTGGTGGTCAGTGTGCATCATAGCGATTGGTCGTCCCACTGTTCTGTCGATTTCATATTAACCTTTTATTATATAGGACTAGGGGCCCGGTGCACAAAAATTTGTGCACTCGGGGGTCCCTCAGCCCAGCCTGTACCCGCACAACCTGCCACCTGCCACCCGCACATCTCGCCCCACCCACCCCACACACATCACCTGCCAACCGCTGATCACGACCCCCACCCCCACACCACCCGCCACCCCACCCATAGGCTCTCCACCCCCACCCAACCCTCC